>APFE031309937.1:38692-94520 GCA_000404065.3 Pinus taeda
CCTTCATTGATAAGGATTAGTAAATGTTTTTATGTATTTGTCCATCATTTACAGTCCTTCGTCAAAAGTAGCTTAAAATCGAACTGTCGTTTTTGATGCAAAAAAGTGTCGTAACTGTCATTTTGAGTCAAAAAGAAGAGTGTCATAAAGTCTTCCTCCTCTAGATAGTTGATTGTACTTTTTCCATTGTATTTGATTTGAATTGTTAATATTTGAAGTGTCGAAAGCGGTTTTCTATTCGAAATCAAAAAGTGTCATTTTAGACTTCCTTTCATTTTGAATAGAAATTGTCGAAATGTCGCTTTGAAGAAAATAATTCAGATCTGTACTTAGTTTTCCTTTTTGGCATTCTCACATTAAGGAAACAAAAAAAAAATACATGCATTTGCATTTGCATTTAGACTGTATGTGGAAAATGATTTAGGAAAAGTGCATTTAGTGTGTGCTCTTTGCTCTTTGTTGAAAGAATCATTATCTTCTTTCCTTAGTAGCTAGGATTTTCATTGCTAAAAGAAAACAACGATTTTTTATCATTTTAGATTGAATATTTTAGGAATTTTTACATCTACATCACGCGGTGAACCTTGAAAGGTAAACTTCTAAGCAAGATCAACTCTAAAATAAATTTCAATGAGCATAACAACGCTTTGGAATCTAACACAACACATCTAGAAGTCTAGGCTAGAGACATTTTCTGGCGTCGTAAAACCTGGTAACTATCATTTTCATCGAAGGTTAGATGATTCCTCCTCTTTGATACAACAAGTGCTAGTACGGACTTGTGCTCCCTATACCATCGAGTATATATTGGAAGACCACAATAGGCTGATATCATTTATCCATAGGAAGCTGTGTCTACCACCCTATCGATCACAATGCACTGAACACAACGTTTAGGAAGATTGACTGTCGTACATAAGTCCTTGGTAATTTATTTTTAATTTTCCACCAAGGTGTATATTGTAGTTTTGCAATTGGTTTGGTAATCCCTCTGTCTAGATTTCCAGAGTAGTCACTTTCGTTCCTTTTCGACTCCTTAAAAGAAAAGGTCCATCTAAGCACTTGTCACTTTAGGCTCATTAAAAATCGAAGGCAACAAGAGTCATCTTTAGCTTTTTCTCGAATCTTAAAAATTGAAAAAGAAAATTTGTCAAAGCGTTATTAAAATTTATTTAATTCGGAATAACATTTTCTCCCTTTGAATTTTGAGATGATCAAGTAATCCGTAATCATGGAAGAAAGTTAATCAAAACCCTGTCGTTCGTGGAGACTAGCGATTCAACTGTCTTTGACTCTAGAAACAAAACCATTCTAAGAAAAATGGTCTCGCTTAACTGAGTCCACCTCTCCTGGTTTATTTGAAACTTGTGTTTCAACATCATCAGAGGCTACAATTACTCTAATCATTTATGGTACATATGCCTTTATAGAAGAAGCTCCGCGGTTACAAGAGGACATTAGAACTGACCCTAGTGTAATGGTAGACACTTCTATACCCGAAACAACTCCATCTAGAGCTAATCCAGAAACTAAAGTTCACTTACCTGAACATATGGGAGTATAAATCCATAATTCAGAGGGTGTCACCCCTCTAGTGTATGTTACAGCAACATCTATACCTTCTTCGACTCCGGAAATATTTTACGGATCCGATGGTCTACCTCTTCCACCTGGACCGATTACCATAGAGGATATAGTAGAGGATCTTCCATCCAGTACTCCATTGCATTTTGGAACTGGGATCCACTTATATCCTTCTATTCCTGAAGTTAGTTCTTTTAATCATCCTTCATCGCAAGTTCCCGTCGAATCGCTAGGAAATCTTTTGGATAGGCTAAATATGTCTGAACAACCATCAACATCTAGGATGGTGTCATCTGATATAGCCGCAACAGAACTTCCTGTTGCCACTCCTACGATGTTTGCTGGTATACCATCTATCCTGGCTAGTTATCAATCACTGGCTGGAGTCCACTCAGGGGCTGTTTCAATGACATGGTCTGTTCCTATTTGTTCATCTGGAATCCCATCTGGTATTTCTTATGTTGAGACTCAGCAAAATGATCCTGCATGTCAGTATTAATTTGGGCATAACAGTTTTCAAAGGCCTATATATGCTTTGAACACTGGACTGTTGTCATATGGAGGATAGTATGCTTTCTCATTGTTCCCTCCTGGAGAACAACCATATGAGATTTCACAACAAAATTCAGGTCAAACTGGAATTACATCCAGTGGTTGGGTACCAATACTGCCTCAACAACCAAGGGTTGTATATTTAATGCAATCGGCTCAACCTATGTCAAATATTACCACTACACCTACTATTGTAACTATGTCGCAAGTATAAGCAGTGCCTTTTGTGTGTCAACCTCAAGTTTCTTAGGTTGCAATACAACAGCCTCTCATCTGTACGGCTCAATCCCAACCTCAGGTTAGTGCTTCCTTACCTGGAACAACTCAGGCTCAAACGGGTACTATCACCCCACATCTTGGTCAATCATCTAGTATTGGACAATAGCACATGGTCCAACAACCATGGCTGGTGCAATATCAACAACTGTAATTCTAGCAAGCTTAGCGAGGACCTTAGCAACAAGGCTTTGTAGGTAATGGGCAACCACATTTTCAAAATGGTTATCAACAACCATACTATAATGGTTATGCCCATCAACCTTATCAAAATTACCAGCATCATATACATTATGCTGGTATGAAAAGACCAACTTCTCAGGCGATCCCATCTTATCCTGGTTATGCTTTACTAAACCTAAATCAATAGTTGCCTTTTGTAGCAACTCTAGAATTACCATATTTGAACTGGTTAACAAATGATCCAATTTCTTACGCCCCTTGGTGGCTAGCGATTCCTCATAAACTTCCCTCCGATATTCCTAAATTCAATGGAAATCCAGGTGAAGATCCATCGAATCATGTAATGACTTTTCATTTGTGGTGCTCATCTAACACCCTAAATGATGATTTGATTAGGCTTCACCTTTTTCAAAGAACGCTAACTGGTTTGGCAGTGAAATGATACATTGAATTGCCTAGAGCTTCAGTCAATAACTTCAGAGCCCTTGCCACTACTTTTTAAACCCACTTTCAGTTACCCATAATGTACGAAACGGGAACAGAACTCCTTACCAACTTTAAACAGACAACAACCACTCACATATATGATCATATTCATGACTGGCGACATCGTCGTCGAATGGTAAAGACGTATGTTCTTGATCAACTCCTAGCTGAGTGGTTTATTAAGTCATTATTACCTTCTATTACTGAAGATGTGGCGAAAGGAGGAGTAGTCACTGAAGAGCAAGTCATTGCTCGTGCACAATATTTAGACTTGATCTATCCTCAGTCTGGCATGCTCTACGACAAAATTCATGATGCTCCTAGACCAGAATTTTTTGTTCCTCCCCCTCCTAAATCAAATAGGGACTCTCATGCCGGTGATGGCGTGATTGGTACCTCAAGTACGAAAAATGCAAAGGCTCCATCTAGTAAATCCCTTGTAGTTTCTAGTCAAAAATAAAATGACAAATTTCTTGCCTTGGAGGTTAATGTTGTATCATCTAACAAGGGCAAAGAACCAAAGCAATCAGGGGGAAAGAAGAAAGGGAAAAACAAAAAGAAGAAACAAGAATATTCGACTCCTGAGAAATCTTCTGGAAACCTTGTTGGGCGAAGGAAACCTAATCAGCCATGTTTCATGTGTAATGAGGATCATTTCACGAGAGATTTTCCACATCGATCTGAGGTTGCGAAGTTTTTAAAGACTTCAAATACCTCAGCGGTATTGACTGATTCATTTCCAAACCCAGAAACTAATCTAGTTGCTATCGATCATGCTTCACCATCCCAAGTGCTTATGCTATCCATCTTGAAACAACAAAATGATGCTTTGATATCAACAAGGAATAAAGATTATGGGAATCCATAGATGTCGAACAACAAGGCTATAGATCAACCTATTAGTTCAACAACGACTTCGTCAGAAGTTGTGCCACCCATCATTCCTGAATTAACTATAAAGCCGTCAAAGGGAGTAGTACATAAATCAACATTTAATCCTCATGCCCGAGCAGCACAGAATTATAACATAGTGGAGGATTTGGCTCAATCGCCATCCGCTATGTCGACACTTGAAGTAATGCAAAATTTCCCCTCCCAAAAATAGGCTTTGTTATCAGCAACAGGTGGGATTGACCCAACGGATTCCAATATTGTGGCCTTTAACCATAAAGGATACGAGCCTCAGTTACCAGCCCAACTCACTTTCCTTATACAGGTAAAAAACCTCAACAAAACTATTCATCGAACAATCATTGATGAGGGGACATCTACCTGTATCATGTCAATGAGTTGCTAGAAAACTTTAGGCTCACCACCCTTGTCACGATCATCAACGACATTAAAATCATTTGATGGAAGAACATACACGTCGTATGGGATATTAAGTAACTTGCAAGTTGAACTGGGGGGCAAGATAGTAGAAATTGAAGTAGAGGTCATTGATGGAAACCTTGACTACAATATCTTACTAGGCAGGCCCTAGATTTATGCTATGGCTACTGTTGTGTCAACATATTTTAGAAAGATTGCATTTCCCTTTCAAGGCGGAATTACAATCGTTGACCAACTAACCTTTTTCCACATTATTTCACAATCTACTGGAAGCATTCCAATGATCCATGGAAGCTCTCAATCACTTCAAAATGTCAAAGTAGGTCTCCTAAAATACCCTACCTTAATGGGTACTTTTTCCCTCCCACCTCCGAGTAATCTGGCGGAAGTGGCCATAGTGGAAACTTGTCATATGATATCTTCTACATCATCAAAGATTAAGAATAACTCTGACCATTTTGATAGTATGGATCATCGCAAGGTGTTGCCCCCAAGCCCCATAGAAATTTTGTAGTAATCAATTTTCTGGGCCTCGCCGGCGAACCCAAATCAACACTCGGCAAGTGTTTGGATAGATAGGTCTCTAGAGTATGGCACCTCTTCAGATCCTTGGTCTCGTATACATTCTACAGATGAAGGAATCATTCAATCAATGATGATAAGAGAGGCACCATGGGAGGATTAGCACCATCGTTCCCATCTTCAAGGTAACAACGAAGATTATTCCAGTGACCTTAATCATCCTTTAGTTTTTTATTTTTTATCAAATACTGTAAATAAGGTGGATTTCGAGCAAAATCTGTCCAATATTGAGGAAACTATCACTATTAATATCTCAACCAAACCTAATGTTGTAGAGAATATTCATGTTGGCAAATCTTGTTCTCCTTCAGAACTTGAAATATATTGCACTCTCTTTCATGAATTCAAAGATGTCTTTGCATGGTCATATGAAGAAATGCTAGGCATTGACTCGAGCATTGTTCAACATGAAATCAAGATGTATCCAGATGTCAAACCCGTATGACAACAGCTTTGCCCGGTTCACCCAAAGAAAGTTGTTCCCATTAAAGAAAAAGTTGAAAAACTTTTACATGTTGGTTTCATTTACCCTGTTGCTCTCACTGATTGGGTATCGAATATTGTTCCTGTGATGAAAAAGCAGGGAATGATTAGAGTGTGCGTCGATTATAGGGATGTAAATCAAGCTTGTCCAAAAGACAACTACCCTACACCCTTCATTGACCAGATAATTGATGAATGTGCCGGATGCGAAATATTTTCATTCATGGATAGATTTTCCGGATACAATCAAATCAATATCCACCCATAGGACCAGTCAAAGACTGCATTTATATGTCCTTGGGGCACATTCACGTACCATAAACTACCTTTCGGTTTGAAGAACGTAGGGAACTTTTCAGAGGACAATGAACTATGCCTTCCATGACATCAAGCACATCGTTCAACCATATCTCGACAACTTACCGGCTCATTCGCGAAAGCGGACTAATCATCCGCAGAATTTGAGAGCTATATTTCTATGTTGCCAACACTACAAAATATGACTCAATCCACACAAGTGTGTGTTTTGTGTTGGTTCTTGTCGATTACTTGGTTTCGTAGTTTCTAAGGATGGAATTCGACTCGAGCCATGTAAGGTTCAGGCAATTATTGACATGCCTCCACCTTCAAATTTGCTTCAGATTCAGAAACTCCAAGGGAAATAAAAATTTCTAAGGAGGTTCATTCCAAATTATGCTGAACTTCCTAAAGGTTATACACGTCTTTTGAAAAAAGAAGTACCCTTCAACTAGGATCAGGTTGCACAAGCTTACTTTCATGCTTTAAAGGATTCCCTAGTAAAAACATCATTAATGTACACTCCTGACTATCAAAAAGACTTTAACTTGTATCTCGCCATTACAGATACAACCATCTCAATGGTTTTAGTACAAGAAGACAATGGAATAGAACATCCTTTATATTATTTAAGCTGCAACTTAAATGATACAGAAAGCAAGTACTCCTATGTTGAAAAGCTAGGTCTAGCAGTTGTTCAAGCAGTACAGAGAATTCAACACTATATACTCTTTCACAAAACTACCATTCTGTCAGATTGCAACCCTATGACCTACATTTTGTCGCGTCAATTACTAGGGGGCAAATATTCCAAATGGATAGCCATTTTGCAAGATTTTGATCGACAGTTCACCAAATCCAAATCAAAGAAATCTCTAGTTTTCACAGAGTTACTTTGTGACCTCCCATCGTCATCCAACGATTTAACATCTAAAGCATCAATCGTGGATGAGACTCTGTTTCTGATATCCTCAAGCAATCCGTGGTACGGAGATATAATTATCTATCTCCAAACCCAAACCTTTAGGCCTAACACCTCTCGCTTTGAACAACGACATATTCGATATCAAGCTAAAGACTACATGATCGTCGGTGATACACTTTACTGTCGTGGTGTCAATACAGTTCTACGAAGGTGCCTCACGCTTGAAGAGGCCGAAAAATTCCTGAATGATTGTCATTTAGGTGTGTGTGGGGGGCATCAATCTAGTTACACTACGACACAAAAGATCTTACGAGATGGTTGCTTCTGGCCCACTATATTCAAAGATTGCATAATCGCCTTCAGAAGTTTCCATGCTTGTCAGATTTTTTATCACAAAACCAGATTACCATCTACACTGCTACATCCAGTAGTTGTTGTTGGGTCATTCGTTAAATGGGGCATAGATCTCATGACATGTAACCCCACCTTGGCCGGGGGAGCATGGGTATATCATAGTCGTTGTCGACTATTTTACAAAATGGGCTGAGGCGATGCCTACATTAAACAACAGCGATGAAACAACTTCTCTTTTCTTTTTCAATCATGTAGTCTCTAGATTTGGTGTTCCATAGGCTATAGTCACAGATCATGGATTGCAATTTTGCAATCACATGATGGTTGAATTGACTACCAAATTAAGACTATCCCACGACAGTTCTACTCCATATTATCTGTAAGCTAACAGACACGTTGAGGCCATCAACAGAGTCTTGAAGCACATGCTGCAAAGGATGATTGGAGTCCACAAACGGAATTTGCATTTAATCCTGTACTCAGCTCTGTGGGCATATAGGACATCAGTGAAAAATGCGACCAGATTTACGCCCTTTCAGTTGGTGTATGGTCTGGAAGCTATCTTACCGATTCAATGTGAAATTTCATCTCTCATGCTCGCAATCGATCTACTTCCCGAAAATTCGGAGGAAGAGGCTCGTTTCTTGGAACTAATCCACTTGGATGAAACCTGTCGCAATGCCACGTTGGATAACGAAGCTCATAAGAAACGTGTCAAAGCATAATTTGACAAGAATGTCAAGCCTTGTGTCTTCTTAGAAGGTGACCTGGTCTTGCTTTACGATTAGGACTCTGATAAATTAGGAGCAAGTAAGTTCGAACCATTATGGATGGGCCCCTGCATTGTTAAATGAGTATTAGTAAAAGGAGCCTACAAGGTGGTAGATTATGATGGGATTCCACTGTCGCAACCTCGAAACGGGTTTTATCTTAAGAGTTACTATGCTTGATTAAGTGTAGTAATCTCTTTATAGATATGCTTTTGTTATGTTTTTGTTGTCGTCAAGAGTTATCATTTTGGTTAGGTAATCCAATTTTCATTTGTTGCAGATGTTGGAATATTTGGAAACATTCATTGGGTACGCTGACGGAGCTAGTTGTAGTACGCAGAACCTATCTTCTATAGCCTAGGCCATTTTTGCTCCAAGCGGCGAGTTAGTGAGTTTCAAGGGGATATGTATTGGTTGATCAACGAACAACATCGCTGAGTATAGCGCATTGATGGAGCTTCTCTCTGATGTCGTTTCGCATGGCATACACTGACTTGTTGTCAGGCTAGATTCACAATTCGTCATTCTATAGCTTACTGGCATCTATTCCGCTCGGAACCCAGCTATCTATCGTATGTTCTTAAGAGTTAGGATTTTGGAAAGGCAATTTGATTCCATTCAATTTCAACACATTTCCATAAACTTAAACACATTAACTGATTCGTTAGTAAATTATGTGTTAGATAGACATTTGCCGCATTTGTAAAGAAAAGAATTTCACATTAACATTTGCATTAGGATCGCATAACTTAACCAAAATAAAACTCTAAAAATAAAAAAATATATAATTGTTTATAGTTTTTACAAAATGTTTTGTGTCCAAGAAAAAATCGTTCATACGACCCAAAAACTCAAAAATGCATAAAAGAATCCTAGACTAATGATGTTGGTGATAACATGTCACTGCCTGTGCGATCATACGCAAGAGCCTAGTCCAACGACTTGGCACGCTAGTAGTATGGCGTTGTAACCTCAGAGGTAACTCGTTGGTCCTCACATCCTGAATACCAAGAGTGAGATCCTTGATCTGATCCTGCAACACTGCCAAGGTCTCCGCTATGTCCAGATCACGAAGGATAGCCCTCCCTACAACCTCTCCTGTTGGAACGTCAGTTGTCGTCCTTGGGCATGCCGCTGGTCGCACTAGCCCAACATCTGCATAAATATATGAGTTTGATTAGTCTTGATAACATTTAAAAACACAAAAATGTTATAAAACTGATAAACAAATATATGGTTAAATCATTTTACCCATAACACTCCACTGCTCACCAGTCGGTAACACCAAGTCCAGGTCACCTCAGAAATCCATCCCAACGTATGGATACTCCGCAAAGACCATCTCCTGATAGTCGAACAACTCAAAGAAGGCATCAGAGAAAGAAATTTGTGACTGACCAGCATGTCTAGCCATGAGATCAACCCATATCTGCATCTGTGGTTCCCTCGGTGCTGGCAATCCTAGTGAAATGTATTATCGCTGCATTAGTGGAATCCTCCCCAAGGCGAAAGAAGTCAAAATGGAACCGTAGCCAAAGTTCTTGGATCTTCCATTCTTTACCTTAGAGAGTTGTTCTTTTATGACCGGAAGTACTGCCTCACACCAGTTGAATACCTTTGGTTCCAGGCATTCCAGGGCGTACTGCATATAAGATCTGTTGGCCAAATGGAGAGTCGCGCTACCAGCCAATCTAGAAAAGGTGAATAAAATGGTCCTCAAGGGTCGATTAGTGACATCTCAGATATTTATCTTTCCATCCCTATTGGGCTATGATCCATCTCTACAAAACTGGCGAATATAATCCCTCACAGATTCACCCCCACGGGCGGATCCTGATAGTGAGAGAGGAGCACCACTCCTCGATAACCCTGTCAAAAAGTAGATATCCTCGACTGTCAATGGAATGGAAGTGCCTCTAATTTGGAATACCTGGTTGATCGGATCCCATGCATCGAGAAAATATTGCAACAAACTGATTTGTTGCCTCATGCTGGATATGCGGAAGAATTTTAGCAAGCCATAGTTTCGCAGTCAGTAACTGTACCCTGATCGTGTAAGGAAATCACGTCCTCTTCTTCATGTTCGCGTTCACGCCATGTGATGACCATCTTGATCCGATAAATCTCTTAAACACAAGCAAAAGATGAATTAGGATCCTGATTTGAGAAAAAATAGGCAAAAATTTCATGAAAAATCACCATGAAAAGTTTCCCTTCTACGCCCATTGCACCTTGCCTGCGCATAGGGTGAGATACATACTGACTGGCCAATGTCCAGCTCAGTATGCATCACACTTTTCGATGCAGGCTAGGTGCGATGGAGAGAGAACAAGTTCTTCGAATCCCAAGGGCCCAGAAGCAGGGAAAAACTTGCTCAAAATCAGAAAAGGATGGAAAGAAAATGAAGAGCCCAGGGTTAGCTCCTACCTGGTCCTGACAATGTAGAGAATAATCCACCAGATCTCTTGAAATCAGATGATGAAATTTGAGGGGGAAAACCACTCCAGAGCTCCAAAATCCCAAATTCGAAATGAAATAGTAAAAATGAAAGGTAAAACTACTTTTTATGTTACTATTCACGTACTTCAAGTAGAATGTTAGGTTTTAACTCATTTTTCAGGCACGTATATGTATTTCTAATCAATTTGATGGAGCAATTGAGTAGGTTGAATGATCGATAAAAGAATCTAATGTGTTAAATGGTGAATTGAACATCTTTGACCACTATCATGAGCAATTTTTCCGCAAGGTTCACGCTCATTAAAAAATAAACCCGCCACTGAGCATATGTTAACGTAAGATTCAAGCTCATTAAAAAATAAACCCGCCTTCAGTAAACGACCTCTGTGATTGCCATGCTATCAACCTTTTAAGCCTTGGTTGTGTTCCTACCATCACCTCCATTCTTTTGGCCGATCATACGCTTCCACTTGATTGTTTACCCTTTTGAGGAACAGTTGTGACGAGTGGTTTTGTTAGCCACCCTCTTCACACTGCCAAGTTTTGAGAAGTTCCAAACTTACCTTGAACCAGTTGCTACCCGAAAACACCACTCGTTCCTCAAAAACTAGTCTCCTTTAAGCTCTTTTTAAACTCGTTAAATATGAAAATATTGTCGAGCTACTGGCCTTTCCATCTCATTAAAGTAAGGGGAAGCACCATCCCTCCTCTACATTTTAATCTTTTTGGACCTGAGGGATCATCCCACAAAAAGATCGAGCACTTGTCTTTTTCGGCTGGCTAAAGCAATCGAAAAGTCATCCCTTTCGTATTATTTTATACTTTTTCGGACTTAAGGGATTATGCTACGAAAAAGGACTACTGGAGTTTCCTTTTCGTTCTTTTTCAAACTCTCTAAACATGAAAAGGACCGAGTTATCCTTGTCGTTAAACTCGTTTAAACAATAGCGACAAACTTTTCCACCCAGACAAGAACGAGTTTCACTGTCGTTAGGCTCGCTAAAACATAGCAACAGGTTTTCCCGAAGGGAAAATTATAGAACAAGCATATGTTATCCTCCTCAAGCTTGAAAAAAATAAAGAGGTACTAGTCAGCAATGACTGGGGAAAAGGGAAGAAAACTTGAAGAACTTCATTGGTAGCAGGTTTCTCTTGAATATGACACTTTCACTCCATCACCATGATTGAGTCGGGTTGGGTTATTCCGTTCACTGGTCATATCACCATTGGTCCTCTGTACCATCCATCTTTTGGGGTTAATGCTACCAATCCATCTCAATTTCACTGATATGTTCAAGAGAAGTCATTCAGATAATTCACCACCCAGCTAACGCCTCATCCACTGCAATACCTTCACCCTCCATTTTTCATGACTGTCATTCTTGAATCTTGTATCATCAGATCGTTTTCACCTCTAGAAAATAATTTTCTTCATTTCGTGTTGTAGATGTGGGATACATTAAGGCCCTCCTACAATGGGTCACTTCTTGTCGACATTAGCTCATTATCCAAGAAGTTGACTTAGAAACAACCCTTTCGGTACTTTGAAGCTTGCATGCCTCAATGGCAAGTTTCTCACTTCCGACAAAAGGTCTACATCAATGGCCTTCGATAGAAATATTTTACATGGTGTTCGACATCAGATCATATATTCACATCACGTAAATTGTACTGTAGTACCTTGAGGCTCATTATCATTATCGTTGATCCCTTTCGCGCCTGTTAACAACTCACATCATTGGCTGGTAATCAGGTGATGTCTTTCCATGTTCGACTTCAGGACATATTTTCACATGGATCGACTTGTACGTCAGGCAAATATTGAACGAGTTTGAAGACCCCATATCTAGTTTCATCCATTCGGGTTGCGAAATATTTAGGAGTATAAAGACATCAAATGTACACAGAAGCTGCACAGATGATCATCCAAGCTAAGGGATGATGACTCTACATACAAAGAATCACTAGTCTGCAACAACAGATGATTATCTATCCTATGTACATGAAAATGAATTTATAAAGTTGAGCATGGGAATGCTCACCTCAACTAGATCATGAGAATAATATGATGATAATGTATTGTATTGTATTTTATACAGGTCACCTTCCAGTTCGAATACCTCGGATCTTCATGATAAAGCATTTCACCCGACATCAGAAGATTTACGACCTCATGCTTTAGGGGGCAAATTTTATAGACATATTTTGGCACTGCAACCCCAATCACATATTTTGATAAACCAAGGGCTCTTTAACCCCTAAAAGTTTTGTTTCATACCCTAAAGGATCATGGTCAACTGATTAGATCATTTCCCAGAATTTCCACCTAAAAAACCACTCAGAACTAGCCAAACCTGGACCATACTGGCTGCTCCTTGGTCAAGGTGCGATGCATACTGACTCCTACACTAGCCAGGTGTGATGCATACTGAAGAGGCCTTCTGTGGGGTGCGATGAGCGAGAATGGGCAAATGTCTGAATCAGTTTGGTAAGTGGATGCTCATGGAATCTTCTAGAAACTTCCTCTATGACACTTGCTTCTCTGAATTCACCCAAGGATGAGTAAGAGATCTAAGAAATATCCAAGTGGAACTAAAAAATACAAGTGGAATGACACTAATCAAAAACCCGGAGATGACTCACACCTATGCAAACATCTATAAATGGATCCCCCATCCGAGAGATCCAGAGGCTGGAATTTTGTAATTTGTAAAGAAGTTAGTTCGTCTTTGAGAAGAAGCATCGTATTTTTGGGTGATCTTGCTTTTTATGAGGTGAAGAGGGCTTTGATGTTGGGAGGATGATGCTGGATCAAACAGCTGGGTTGTAATCCTCTCTTCTACTATTAATAAAGTTCTTTGAGTTTCCTCCATACAATCGTGTATTTGTGAATCTTGTTATTTGTGAATGCAATTGTATGATCAATGTATTTCTGATTCTGCATTATATATGATATTATAGATTGAGATGATTTGATGGTGTTTTGTTACTTTGTCTCTACAGGTACTCTCTAAAGCGGGACAAGTAGGAGAGGAGTTGCAAACTCTATCAAGGGAGAGAGAAATCAAGCAAGGAATCAAGCGGAAGATCCAGGTTGGTCCTCTTTGCTTCTCTCTTATCTATCATACATCAAGGAAATCACAAATTGCTTTGATTGTTTGTTTCTAAGATAGCCACTAATCTTAGTGGGACTAGCAGATCGAAAAGACACTAGTTTTCCCGAAAACACATAACAACCTCAACAATATAATTTCCTATTGTTGATCTGTAGGAAAATGAACCTATGAAATCCATGCCATTGAAAGGTCTTCCAATTTTCATGGATTGGCCTTAGAAGATCCTGTTATGCAACCAACTTACAAAATAGAGGAAAAGATAGATCAACAACTTGAGAAATAACCTCTTCAATGGGGCAACCTCCTGTACATCCCAGAAATGAAATATTCTTGGATGATTCAAATGATAAGACCTCCTTGGTATATATATGAGCCTAAGGGGTCACAATATGACCATATCCTACATCACAATAATAATGTAAGGGCCCAACAATAACAATAGTGAGCTTCTACAGGTCACAATAATCACAACATGGGAGATACATGGGCACAACAATAACAATAAGGGATACACTAACAATAAAAATAATGGGAATGCACTAGTATTATAGGGATCTAACATGCCCCTCTCCTTCAAAAAAGTGTTTTCCTCAACTCTTGAGTAGTTTTGGATGCTTCTATATAAAATTCTCATCCTCCCATGTGGAATATTCAGCGGGTAAGTTCTTCCACTTAATGAGATAATTTGAAAATAATCGATTTCGTAGCAATCAAGTTCTTGTTTCCGTGACTACTTTAGGCTCAAATATGATTTTTCCTTCTTCTTCAAGTTATGGAAACACCATTTGAACTAGGAGCTTATAACAGATAACCTTCTTTAAGCATGAAACATGGAAAACTAGGTGTACTCGGGAAGATGCAGACAACTCCAATTTGTATGCCATAGTGCCAATCTTTTGCAACATGTTGTAAGGACCATAGTACTTGGGTGATAATTTATCCTTCATTTGTTACTTGAGGGACATTTGATTGTATGATTATAGCCATAAAAATACCCAGTCACCTACATCAAAACTTATTTCATTGCGATGTTGATCTCCCTATTATTTCATTTAATTATGTGCTAGAGTGAGGTTATCCTTTAAGATTTGGAGAACTTGTTGATGCTCAATGTGATATTCCACTGCTTAAATCTTAGAATTTTCTCTTAAATATGATGTGATGGATGGTGGATGACATCCATAAAGTGCCATAAATGGGGTCATTTTCACTGCAATATGGAAGAAAGTGTTATACCACCATTCAGCTAGAGGTAACCGCTAGACCCATTGTGTTTGTTTATCAGATACAAAGCAGCGAAGATATCCTTCCAAAAATTTGTTCACTATCTCGATTTTCCCATCAAATTGAGAATGATAAGATGAACTATGATCTAATTGAGTACCAATACAAAAAATAATTTCGTCCAAAAATTTCTTGTGAAAATGGGATCTGTGTCACTTACAATAATTTTTGGGTTTTCATCTAGATTTTGAATTGTTTCGATAAATGTAGTAGCAATTATACTAGCTTTAAAAGGATGATATAATGCACAAAAGTGTGCATACTTGGTAAGTCTATCTACTATCACCATGATGACACTTTTTCCTTCATACTTGGGTAAACCAATGATAAAATCCATTGAGACCTCCTCTCAACGCTGACTTGGAATGACTAAAGGATGTAACAGACCTAGGGTCTTAATTGTCTCAACTTTATTTTGTTGGAAAACAAAAAATCCTTCCACAAAATTTTGAATATCATATTTAAGGTCATCCCCAAAAAACTCCTTCTTGACCCTATGGTAAGTTTTAAAAAATAATGAGTTCCCTCCTAAGGGGGAGGTGTGCAATTCAAAAAGAATATTTTTCTTGAATTGAGAATTCTTACAAATATATAAGCGATCTTTGTACCATAATGAATCATTTTTTCAACTAAATGTATCAAATGTACTGGGATCTTGCTGCAACTTTTGAATGAGTGTCCACTATTATAAAATCAGAAAGGCAGAAATATTTTCTCTTGTTGATAATTACTTGTGATTTCTTTGAGTTATTATTATTTTCCTTATTTTCTGATTTTATCTTACTTCATCAAGTAATTACCAAAAGAAAAACACGAAGATCAAGGAAACCATATGTAGGCGCACAATGAGGGGAAAAGTCCTATACAAGGGAAAACCCATTCAATAACTCTTCCTTCAATAATTCAAATGAGATAGACCAAGAACCTAGACCAACAAACCTTCCTCCTCCACCAAGTCATCCCTCAAACGGTTATTCCAACCTTCAAAGATCAAATGCAATGATATTGCATCAATACTACACCAAAGACACATTTTCGACCTACTGCATCAGAATTTCGGCCCTACTTCAAGACTGCAATTTCATCCCTTCAACAACTTCAATTTCTTTGCACATGTGAGATAAGAGAGAGATAATTCTGATTGCTTAGCAAGATAATGATCTTCTTCTCCTTTGCTAGCCCTTTCCTTCTTCTTCCTTGGAATTCATTTCTTTTACTGCTTCCAGCTACTCCAATTAGAATTTGTTGAGTGATATCTTCCAAATGAGTTGAGTTGCTTCTTATATATAGTCCTTCTAGGTGATCTATTTCTTCCTTTGAGGCCGAAATGTCCTTCCTTGAGCCCAAAGGGTGGAGGAGGCCTATAAGACCTAAAATACAATAAAATAAATATCTTCTTTGACAAATAAATCCCAAGAAGCATTCTTTACAATATGAAATGGACAAGGACACTTGACATAAACCCTAAAAGCCTACAATGGAGGCTATGACCTAAAAACAATTGACCCAAGCATGAAACCCATGCTTTTATAAGTCAATTTATTTAACAATAAAATTTATTTTTATTTATTTTGATAAATATAATACATCATGACTCAAACACAATTATGAAGACTGACATTAGTTACATTCTTCAACACCCTCTTAACTAGGAAGGTATTCATAATTACCTATATCTATAAAGCTATATGGAATATATCCAAAATGAACCTTAAATATAAGCTAGAAGGGAATCCCCTCATATTGGGATGGTCTTGGTTTGCTATCATCAATTCATATATCATATGTTGGGCTAGAAATATGACGATAGCCTGGGGAACAGTCATTAAAACTATTATTGTTTTCCCACATGCTAAACCTATCACAGAATCGAGCAGTACAAAGGGGATCTTTCCTGAACACAAAGAAGAAAATTTGCATCCAAACCTCACTATCGAAAATGCTCTTACCTTCAAACAAGAAACTAAGGATGAAATGGCTAATAACTTCATCAACCAACCCTCTTCAGTAGAACATCAAACTTTTCAATTGATTTAAGTTCTAATGGACAATGAGGCTTAGGGAAACCCTATAAAAGAGTCCACTAACAATCATATCCCTACGACAGTTGTTCTTAACAACATTCTAGTTGAAATTGAACCTAGAAAAACTCTGAATATTAATTCCAACTTCACTAGTTCTCAGTAGGAACATTTGATACAAATCCTCCAAAAACGTAAGCAAGCCTTTTCTTGGGAATACAATGTTATGAACGGAATTTATCCAGAATTATGTACACAATACATTTATATAGAAAATGATTGTCCTATTTTCCAACCTCAAAAAAGATTGAATCCACATCTTAAAGATATCGTTAAATAGGAACCCCATAAATTATTTTATGTCAATTTTATATACCCTATATCAAATAGCCAATGGGTTTCACCACTTGTTGTCATTGCTAAGAAAAATGGGAAGCGGCAAATTTGTGTAGATTATAGAGAGTTGAATAAAGATGCTCAAAAAGACCACTTTCCTCTGCCATTTATTGATCAAGTCCTTGATAATCTGTATGGAAAGAAATATTTTTTTCTTTCCTGGACTGATTCAATTGGTATAACCAGGTCTAGATTCCTTTGGAAGACGAAGATAAAACTACATTTACTTGTCCATGGGGGACTTTTTCATATTGAGTTTTTCCATTTGGTATTTGTAATGCACTTGTCACCTTTCACAAAGCATTCTTAGGTATATTCTCTGATTTAGTGAATGATGGACTTGAAATTTATATGGACGATTTCATGCCCTACAACGATGACTTTGAAGAAGCTTTGGACAACTTGGAGAAGGTCCTCAACAAATGTATATTGTCTAATATATGTCTCAATAATGAAAAATACCACATGTTAATGACAAAAGGCATATTTTTGGGACATTTCATTTTTGTTGCAGATATTCAGGTGGACCCTTCAAAAATTGAGGTAATTATCAAAATCCCTACTCTGAAAACAACAAAAGAGGTATGTAACTTCCTTGGATATGTTGGTTATTATCAAAATTTTATAGCAATTTTTAAAAAAAAATCAGCACCACTATATATGTTAATAGGAAATGTGGAGTTTACATGGACTGATAAGTGTGATGATGCTTTTGAAAAATCAAAGAAGTCACTTTCTGTAGCACCAATATTAAGAGGTCCTAGTTGGAAACTTCCATTTCACATATCCATTAATGCATTAGATATAGCCATATGAGAAATACTTGGGCAGGAAGAAGACAAGAAACCCTATGTTAACTACTACATTAGCAAAAATATGATGCCCACAAAATTAAATTATAAAGTGACAGAAAAGGAGTTTTTGGCTATCGTTTATGTTGTTAACAAAATTCTCCATTATATCACTAACTATCATGTTTTATTATATACATATCATTATGCTATTAAGTATTTACCAAACAAACTAATTACTAACAATAAAGAGACTCAGTGGTTGTTTTTGTTGCAGGAATTGGAAATCACCATCAAAGATAGATTAGGAAAGGAAAACCTCATTACATATTTCCTGTCCATAATCATGCCCGTTAAAAACTCATCTTTTGTAGTAGAAGATTGATTTCCATATGAGCACTTATTTGTAATATCCACTAGAGCGCCATGGTATGTAGATGTTGGCAACTATCTTGCAGCAGGGAATTTACTATCAAATTTGTCTCCACGAGAGAAAAGACAGATCATTCAACGTAGTTCTCAGTTTTCATAGATAGATGACTATGTTTTTTATATAGGAGCATATCTTCATATCCGTAGATGCATAATGGAGGACTATATTTATGACATTCTTAAGGGTTGTCACAACAAACCCTGTGGAGGCCATTTTGCTTACCAAAGAATAGGACACAAAGTGTTGCAAGTGGGTTACCTTTGGCCAACAATATTTAAGGATGCTAAGAAATATGTTCACGGATGTGATAGTTTCCAAAGAATAGGGAATCCTATCCAATCTGATTAAATGAATCTTCAAGCGCAGTTGGTATTAGAACCATTCAAAAAATGGGCTATTGATTTTGTGGGCCCCATTAACCCTCCATCAAATCAGAAATATTATATTTTAGTTTGTACCGACTTTGTTACAAAGTGGGCGGAATAAAAATCTCTTTTAAGAGCTATTGAGGAGGCAATGTCAGATTTCTTGTTTGAACTCTTTGTTTGATATTCCCTACCCAAAGAAATTTTCATTGACAGAGGACCAAAATTTATTGCTCATAAAATTTCAGCAACATTGCAGAAATATGGCATCAAGCATAGAATTACTTACCATACCATCTACAAGAAAATGACCAAGTTGAAAGTACAAATAAAGTGTTGAAAAACATTCTTATGGAAACAATGGCTACTAATCTCCAAGATTGGGCTTATAAGTTTCCTGAAGCCCTATGGGCTTATCAGACTACTTGGCATAATACCACATGTTTCTCACCTTACCAGATTGTGTATGGTAAAAATATTATTTTTCCAATTAAGTTTGAGATTAAGACTGTTAGGACCGCCTTAGAAGTCATATTGTATCTTTCTAAGGCACAAAAACAACACCTTGAGAAAATAAATTAGTTAAATATAGTGCACCTAATTTCCCTTCAACAGACATCAATAGTTCAACAACAAAGGGCTAAATGAAATGATCGTTTCATCAAAAGAAAAACATTCCAAAAAGGTGACTAGGCATTACTCTATGATTCAATATTCCATGAATTCTTGGGTAAACTTAAAACTAGATGATTAGGCCCTTATGAGGTCAATGAAGTATATGATAATGGAACACTGCACGGTACCACTATAGATCAATCCAATGTTTCTTTCCTTGCAAACGGTCATTAATTTCACTTATACCATCATCCAATCATGAAATAATTTTTTTCTTAATAAAATCATAGATGACATAGATTTGGAAAACGTAGGCTGTTAGGGGGATGCCCCCACACCTACGACTAGGTAAAACTTTATTTTTATATAGATTCAAAAAAAGGGTATTGAATTTTTTTGTTTTTCTTGTTTTGTTTACTTTTTTATTTGTTTAGCTTTATATGTATATATTTCCTTTTATATAATTTGTTCTAGTTCAAGTCACAATTGCTGCAACCTCAAGTCACAGTTGTTGTTGTACCTTCATTTAAAAAGAAAATTCTCATTGCCTTCATATATTTATTACTAAGGGATTGTCAATTATAATGATCTCTTAATTTCCCATTGTTTTTTAAGTGCTTATGACTATTTGAAAAGCCTACCTTTTCCTCTCTCCATATATTTCATCATTTTCAAAACCAGTTGGGGGGAGGAAATTTCAATAATCCTTGAATTTCCATCTTTTATTGGGTAAACCTTTTTCATGCAATTTGTGTAAACCTTTCCAAAAATGGCATCAATAGGATAAATTTCTATGGAGGTCTATTTCTATAAGTATTTCCATAAACTTTAATAATAATTTTGTCATTTATGACTATACAGGACCCTTTTGTTATTCTCTGAAATGCTCCATTCCACTACACATTAAAGTATTTGTGACCATAGTGAAATATGTGTGTAGAAACTCAACTTAAGAAGTGCGAAAAATGTTCTTAACAAGTAAACTCTTATACCACCAATCTTCCGCAAATTTCAAATATATATATATATATAGACATTTGAAAGGAAGCTAGGAATACAAGTAAACTTGTCGAGGTATTGAACAAGTCAATGACAATGGGGCCATGCTTGTATGGTACTAAGCCAAACCTGTCGAGGTACTGAATAGGCCTGCTGGAAGCAATGCTATGATGGCTAAAAGGGAGATATAAAATATATAGCAACACAATATTAATCAACATGGGAAGAGCCCTACTCACCCTCGGCCACTATTGGCCATACAATCAAAACTAAGGAAATAAACTTCATACTTTGGCTTTTGGAGAATGGCTCGAAGTTTCTTATAGACATTATGCTTTAACTTTTCCTTTTAATTTAAATACATGGATATTGTGGGAAGTGGGACCCTTAGATTTTATTTCTCCTTTTCTATATAATGAAGGTTTATCACAATTTTTCTATGAAAAAGGAAAAAATACTTTATTAAACTAATTATGATTTCTTTACCTTCCATCATATCATTCACATACATGCATTTTTTTCATTCACCCCCCATATTCCTTAGATTTTTTATCACCATAATGTCACTATAATTATAAACAGGTTATTAAGTTGATCCATTATTAATTCAAGTTTTGAATCCTTAAAAAAGAATATCATCATTATTCCCCGATCATATTAATGATAAGTTACCGGTAGCACTCGTATTAATGTTCAATGTGAAAAGTCCTTACGTTGGTACATACTATATCTCTCAGTTATTACTTAAAATAACTAGTCACATGGACCGCTTTATTTCAGCCTTCTGATCTAGTCCTTGGTCAAGGATGGTTGTTAAATTAGTTTGGGGGGGGGTGGAAGGTGGTGTGATTTCATAATAATTTTGTTACCTGATTGTACTTACATGCACATCTTGCGATCATTTTAATGTTGTTACCTAAATTTTTCCATGCAAACCGAGAAAATAGCCATATGAACCCTATTATTTCACAAATTTCATTCAAATGTTGTCAAATAGCATAAATATCCATGATCATCGAATGAGGGGTCAAACAATCTTCCATATATCGAACCAACTATAAGCCACACTAGAGGGACATAAAATTATAGGATGTACATGATGGATGCACTATTTCAAGAGATTACAAGGCTTTGACAAAGAGATTGTGCTAGAATTCATATAAATTTAAATGAAATAATGATAGCGGTGAGAATTTTATAGGTCAAAGTAACTGAGGAAGCCATAGATAAAGTTATGGGACTTCCAACAAATGGGGAAAAATGGTATGAACTCAACACTCCATTAAACTATGCAACTCGGTTGTTTTTAGAGGAAGGTAAAGAATTGGTGAAAAAGTGAAAGGTTATAACCTCAATCCACTTTTGAATCCATGGAAAGAGGTAGAAAAGATAATCCAAAGATACATAAAATATGATGGGATATTTAACGTAAGTCGGCCTCGCCACCTGAAAATGATGGCACACCTAAAGAAAAAGGTATTTCTCAATATCCATTTCTTTTTTAATTCCATCCTGCATGAAACCACACAGAGGATCAAGTGAGCTAAATGTCCTTGTACAGTTGTGAGCCATCATAGTCTGATTGAGCTCCTAATTGTAAGAAGCTTATAGTAAAACAAATGAAATTGGGAAAATTTTATTGGGATAAATGAAGAGATAGGAGGAGAGAAAAATATTAATGAAGAAAATAAAGTCGAAAGTATTTCAGGAAACCTTGGAAATATTGGAGAAATGGAAAATTTTGAGAGGGCATATTGAAGAATATAATATGGTTGATCGATTGTTGTATGAACAACAAGACTCCTCATTAAACAAAGAGAGAACTGAGGGTGATAATTCTATTGAAGGAGAAAACCATACCTAGAAAAGGAGGGAGTTGTTGATTCTTTAGATGGAATTTTAAAAACCCCCCAACCATAAACCCTAACTCCCAAAATTATTCAAACATAAAACCTAATGAATGGAATTCTTTAGAAAATGATCCCTCAACCTGAAACTCTCCAACCTGAAGTTTTCTATACTAAAAACCTTCAACCAAAATCCCTCAAGCCGAAAATGTTTAAATATGAAACCCTGCCACTAGATATTCATTCACCATAAATCTCAGGTATTAAAAAATTTGGCAGGACTAGAAAGCAAATAACATCACTTTTGGCCACTTTTCCAAAGGGTAGGAGACAATCTGCTCAACTGGCTAAGTCAATTAATTTTTCATCAATAATTGTTCTATGCTGCAACTATTACTTCAACGATTTCCAATAACATCCAAATTACAATTTCACTTCTCCAATTAGCCAATGACAGTAGAGAAATAGTATATAGAACAATTATATAAATGAACAATGAAGACATCCAAGAGAAAAGAGGCACAATATTTTGTCAATGATTAGGGGAAAACCCTTTTGGATAGTTGGCATTGTCTGGATGGATACTGGCTTAATAAATATATATGCAAGTGTATTGGCATTGATGTCAATTGGGAGATGTGTTGGGCAGTTGGAATTTTCTAACTGTTGGCAAGAGTGTTGGCATTGATGTCAACCAGGCTAGCATGGATGCTTGTCGCAGCAGATGTTGGCTTTAATGTTCCCTAGCCTAGCTATGATGGTAATTGGGATAACATTGATATGCTTGATGTGTCAAGCTCAAGGGGAGCCCCATGGTTGCTGCGGTTCTCTATAGATAATCATCATAGTAACATGCTTATTGGAAAATCCATAAAATGATGACTATAGTGATTTGGAGTATAGGAGGAGTCCCATGGTTGCTGCAATGCTCTGTAAAGAATCATCATAGTAGTAGGCTTACTAGAAAATCCATAAAATGATGGCTATGGCGATTGGGAGTTTAGGAGGAATACCATGGTTGCTACAGTACTCTATAGAGAATCATCATAGTAGTAGGCTTACTAGAGAAGCCATAAAATTATGACTATGTTGGTTGGGAGTTCAGGATTCCAAACACAACAAGAAGAGTCAAGGATCAAAGGGTGGCTGAGAGTTTGCAACCATTTTATAGGTATAATATGGGCTCAAAACCTACATCATACCCTCTCCATTGGAAATTTCTTTGAAATAGATTTCCAATGGTGTGTGGAAGTCTGAAAATGGCCTACTGGATCAAAAGTTATGATCTACTGAAGTGAGGGTCTTGAATTCTTAAGCATGCGAAAATATCAGAGGTCAGCAGAGCAAAAGGATGAATGTAGGAGGTTGGAGCAAATTAGAGCAGGTTATATCAAAGGTCAGAGAATATAGAAACCTCAAATCATAGCATATCAGGATATCAGAAGCTAGAATCCATCAGAACATCAAAGGTCTGAGCAAGCAGATATCAGATATTAGAAGGTTGAAGCCATTAGAACCTTGAAACTTCTTAACATTTGAATTTTGAGAATTTATGATATATGGACCTTTCGATATTGTTAAAAGCGTCGAGGAATGCATAAAAAAATTAAGAAAGGTTTTCATTGCAAAACCAAGGCTTGACGAGACCCTTTCTCTCCCCCTAGACAAGACACATGGCAACTTGTTTGGCATTTTCGGTGGCCCAATGGGGAAAATCATGGTGACACGTGTCACCACTCAAGAGGCGCCATGTGGATAAATGACAAAGGCATGACGTCATCTCGAAGGTCAGCACATCAGAGGTTGAGGACCTCGTAACTCCTATGCAAATGGCATTTGAAAATGTTATGATAAAAGGGGATCTGATATTAATGGGCACATGGTCATGTTGAGACCCAAATAACCAAGAGCATAGAGCACTAATAACACCTAAGTGCTACGAAGTATTTAGGCAGTTGTACACCTCATAACTCCAGTGTAAATGCTCTATGATGAAAGTTACAATGAAAGGGGCTCCCATGATACTAGCACTTGGTTATGGAAGCCCAAAAGAACTAAGGTCGAGAGATATAACGTTGGGAGATAGGCCCCTGGAAAGAACCTGAAGGCTTGGCACCTAAGTTCTATACTGGAAGTCATAGGAAATGGTTATATGGTATGAAAAGTGATGAGGGATAAGAAGGAGCTAAACGCCAATCAAGATTTTGTGATTTCATAAGGGCCTTTCAATATAAGTTACGATATGTAAAGGGTTTGATATAACACTATAGTGGTATATGAAGTCCGTTGGGTGTGTGTTATATTCTTTCCATGACTAGTCGAGCGGGGGGTTTAAGAGGGGTGTAGCCCCCCTGTACAGGGTTCAGGGTAGCATCTGAGAATTGTTTTTGGACCCTATATTAGGTGGGCAGAACTAACTATAATTTTTTGCATGGGTTTTGCACATGGTTTTTGGCATGAAGATTTTCATCCCATGGTATATTTTAGATCCGGTAAAGGGCGTTGAAGAATCTAGGGAAATTAGGTGTAGTGTGATTCTTCGTTACTTGATAACGATTTGTGGAGTATTTTTACTTTTTCTTGTTATCTTAATATTATTATTGTTATTATTATTATTAATGCATGTGTGTGTACTTCATCAAACTGCTACCAAAAAATAAGAACAAGAACGAAAGATATCAGCTCTCTGTCATGGCCAAAACCTCTCTTCTCTTGAGAGGAAAACCCTTTAGTAAGTTTCTCTTATTGAAACTTCTTATTGATAATTTCCAAACACTATACCCTTGACTAGAATTTTCTCCAAGCACAATTCAAGTCCTTCCTTCTTTCTTCACTTTGTTCCCCGACACTTCTTTCTTCAAACACTTTGTTTCCTAGCACTTTGTCCTCCTTCCAACTTTGTTGCACTTGCTATAGAGGAGATACGTTGATGAGACCCTTTCCTTATGATTATCCCTTCCTTCTCTTCACAAACCAATGAACTTGTATGACTATAATGGGATGGTTTTTATGATAGTAGAGACAACCTCCTTACCTTCGCACGTGTGACAATTTTCCTTGTGATGTTGACCTTTTCCTTCCTCGCTTCAGTCGGAGGCTTTATAGGCCTTTATTTCTAGCCCAAAATAGAGAGATATGTCACTGTGGATTTCTATTTTTATGACCGCAGGTAGACCCTCCCTGTCCTCACAAGTGTGACTATAGGTTGCCCTGGAAACAGTCCTTTAAGATTCGGTGTTCTTCCTTCCTTCGATAGTGCACTAGAGGCTCCCTTTTCTCATCTCTTTTTCACCCTTTACTTGCTCATTTTCTGCGCTGATTTCAAAGGTAAGTGAGTGCATTTTGGTGGAGTGGACAACCTCTATATATAGAGGATTGTCCCTCCTTCTAGGCTGACTAGAAGGCCAACTTGAGGATAGTTTTCAGGCTGACTTGTTGTGCTTTCTTTGAATGGCTTCTTTGGTGGTGTAACATGCTTGAAGGAGATTCTTTGATGGTGCCTTTGCATAGGAGGGGATTTGACTTTGCTTGGAGGTATTCTCTTGACCCTAATACATGGTGTAACATGCCCTTAAGACCTTCAACATTTCCTTTTGACTATTTGACTCACCTATAGCACTTAACATGTGCTAGACCTATTTCAATGAGCAAGAAACTCATTGACATATATTATAAAAATAATATTTATTTTCTTGAATAAGTGCAACTATCAAAAGTACATTTATGAAGTCTGACCCTAATTACATTTCCTTCAAAACTCCCTCTTAACTAGGGAGGTATTCATACAATATTACAAGGTTTTTGGCTATTATTAATTTCTGAAGAATTCATATATGAGAAACCGGATCTACAATCCATCTTTTATAGCATCATATCCATCAACATTGTCACAGTGTAAGGCCTTGACTAACAACTCCATCTCTTCATGATATCATGGGCTACAATGTTGGCGAGATCAATGATTTATAAACACCTTCATCATTGTCTCTCAAGGTACATACTCACCTTGGAGTTCTCTGAGTATGACCTTCTAGGACTATTCTTATCTTGTGTTCCCAGCCCTCAAAGAATATTGGTTCTCTTGCCTACTCTTTTCTTGGATTCCCTACACATCATCAAAGAGTATTAGATGCCAGATGATTACCCAATCCTCCCATTCTTTCTTCCCAAGTGAAGACAAGAATGTTGTGTCGATCTTGCCTCTATATTTCCATTCATGGCCTTCATCTAGACTTATAGTTGTTAGTCCTGGTCTAGTGCATGACCCATGAGATGGAAAAACACAAATGTCACTCCTTTGTAATTAGGGGCGATCCAAAAATCCCTCTTGATTAGGGACTTGTCAGAGATCCCTCTTAACTAGGAAATATTTCATTCATCAACAACTTCTTCTTTGTGGGTCCTTTAACTACTTGATTCCCTTCCTTTCTTTGATGTCATGAAGTCTTTGTTCAGACTTGTTCTAGGTAGGGCACCATCCATCGATCACTTTCCTTCCTAGTTTGTCATGGTATTGTCTACTTTGTGGAAAGTGTATTTCTTACCATACATAAGGTTTTCTTGTTATCTAGCTACTCCTTTGTCATATATCCATGCTTCAGAATACTCTTCTCATGGATGCTTCATTGTACTTTCTTGTTTACATGCTTCGACCTAGTATCCCATCATGACTTCATCCTGATATTGCTTTCAATATTGCTTTTTTTTTTGCTGGATCGCTTCTTCATCATGACATATTTGTAGAGTAGAATCATTTATTTGCATCTTTTATATCTCCAAGGCCTTCATATGTGTCAAGGGTCCTTCCTTTCTTTGGAAAAGTTGTCCTTTCTTCTTTCAGGAGATATATTCAAAGTATCTTGTCAGATAGTGATTCTCAGTGATCATGGTGTTCTTCACATGCTTGATCTCTTTCTTCATTTTCTTCTTCTTAGATAGATGGGTCAACCATCTTATGCTTCTTGTGAGAACATTTCTTCATTTCTTGCTTCCTGGACTAGTCATCATTTCTTCTTGCTTCTTAGTCAACAATCTTATACTCCTTATGTGAGCATATTCTTTTGTTGACCTTCATTGCAATATAGTACATGCCTTCGAGCATGTCATTAGTGAAAGATATAATTTCATACTTGATCATGTTGATAGAACTATTCCCATGACTCAATAATACACAAAAGCTAACATGACTAAACTTTGATGCATGCATACCTCATCTTGATTTTCCTTTGATCATCTTAGCTTAATTTAGTTGTCCTTGGTGTGGCCCTTCTTGCTTCATCTTAGATTGCCTGCATATCTATTGAAAGGCCTCAGATTTCTTCTTCCCCAACATTGGGGATAACCACCCGGTCCGGACCTTAAGATAACTCCTTTTTCGTTTAAAGTGGTGGCTCCGACTAGAGATAATGGGACCAATTTCCCAGTGTGGGTTTTAAGATGAGAGTGGGTGGTTCATGAGTGTTTTCAATAGAATAATGATAATCTAAATGACCTATTCTATCATGCCAATCTTCTAACTAACTTATTCTAATATAAACCCGGGTATTTCTGTGTGGTATGTGATCTACACAGATACCTGCTTAACATGTGATAATAAAGATTAATCACGCATAAACATAGATGATAAGGTATAAGATAATTTCTTTGACTAAATAGTTAGTCAAAGAAATTTATAAAATATATCGCATATATGATGAATTATATATATGAAAATCAACGATTTTAGCTAGGCATCATACAATAGTGCAATTAACGGTTAACAGAAAGAATAAATCTCACATATAAATTCATGAAAGTAAAGTGTTGTCATTGTTTAAAAGAAAATAGAATCAATCATGCAAGATAATAGTACCATATGTGCAAATTTCTACTCATTTAACTAATGACATGGATTAACCCCTTTCTTCAAATCAAATTATCTCCCAAGAACACAATAGTGTATCAACAAAGGAAAGTAGTCTGATATCTAAAAGAAATGATCATGTTCCATAATTTCACCAAAGCATTCACAAACTTACAAAAGTGCATTCTTTGCAAATGCTTTTGATAAAACTCTAGACCCTTCTCTAAATGCATGAGAAGGGTATAAATGCTATTCTAACTAATGTGCAAAAATAGATTATACAAAAATTTGAGGAGGTTTCAAACAACCTACCTCCTAACTAGTTAACTAACTCTAAAAATAAATAGTGGCTTGATGAGAAGAACTAAGATGATGATTTTTTGTTTGCCAGCTTGTCTTTCAAATCGCATATATCAGTCATTGGTTTGAGTTGAGGAGGTGCCCCAAAATATGTCCTGAGTTTTCCTGCGAAAATCACATCGGTGAGAGGTGGCAGCGTCCGCTAAGTCGAATGAAGTGAGCGGTTAAGGGTCATGATCTAGCTATGTGGCTTCATGAGGTATTTCCAATACAACTCCCAGTCGGTCTTGGTCAATTTTTCAATTGCCTCCCTTGAGTCTCTACCTTTTCCTGCCAGCTTTTATGCAAATCACCTAAATCGGGTATTTCTTTTAAATTGATTTCCTTTAGCAGGTTGGTGACAAACAGAGTGTGGTTCACCGCCTTGATTATATTCTTCGATACCCCTACTGCCCTTTCCACAGCTATCTCATCTTGCTTGATTCTCGCATCCCAATCTGTGAAAAGAATGTCTTTGTGTGTCTCCTCAATTTCAGGTAGATTGGCCTTCCTTCCATCTTCTGTTTCCTGCCATTCGATGAACTCTAAGATTCTGGTCTTGAGATCAATAAACCATGTTCTCTGGTCGATCACCTTATCTGTTAGCTAGTCACTAGTGATCAGATAAGGAGTAATGTGTGACATCTTTTGGCAGAAATGCTCTTGTTGTTTATTTAGGAGGGAATTTAGTTGCAGAGCCTCTTTAACAAACTCCTTGGTAGTAGGAACATCCTTTTGTCTTTCAATGGCTTGCTGCAATTCTTGGAGTTTCATGTTTTTAGCCAATACATTGGCTTCGTGGCTTATTTTCAGGACCTCCATGCTCTATTGCAATTGGGAAGCTGCTCAATTGCTTGCTTGTTCACATTTTCTTTCCCTGTTTCTAGTCGTTGCTCAAGTTGTGCAATCCTCTCCTCCTTTTCTCTCAAAAAAGTAGAGACTTTAGTGGCTTTGTCCATGGTGGGCATTACATATGTTCTTGTGAACTGTGACAATCTAGTCAATTTCTCAGTTGGGTTGAAAGGAATGTCCCTCCAAACTATGTCCATTGGCTCATTTCCAAGTGGAAGCTCGGGTGTTTCTACCCTTTTACTTTTTCTCTGTCTTCTTACTACCACCTTGTGGAGCGAGATAAAGCACACATCAAGTAGAGGGATTTTGGTCACTTTCAAGATGATCTATGGTGTGGGTAGAGCAGGGATAATCTCAGTCTGCTGGGATGTTGTCACCTACTCATTCATAGGCTTGGACTACTCATCGATGGGTTTGGACTACTCGTCCATAGACTTGGACTCTGTATTCTCTTGAATATGTAGAGGAGTTTGACACTCCATTGTATCTTGGGTATCTGTCGTTTTGGGAGTGTCTTGCAGTTTCTGATTAAACTAATCCCGCTCTTGCTCCAAACTGTTGGCTTTGACCTCTGAACTGGTTTCTTTAGGTGGGGTGCTCAGAACCTGTTTCTCAACTAACTTCCTGCTGGACTCTGTTGTATTATCTGTCTCCTGGGCCTTCCCTGTATCTGGTGTTTTCTTAGTATTCACCTGAGATGTTGTGTGAGAACTAGGTCCTTCACTGTTAATAATCACACTTGGTGTAGGATTATCTTTGATCTTCAACAACTGCATTGGGATTACTTCAAGCCTTTCATTTCTGAATTCCTGAAATCTTTCATAAAATTTAGGACTCAGGTTCTCTTTAGCCCATTCGAATGCTTGTACGAAGGACTTGGCTAACTGTAATAGGTCTTCAAAATCATTATCCTCGTGGTTGTATGGCTTGAGCTTTATCGCAGTAGTGATGTTATGTGCTACCTTGTCTAGATCGAATTGCCTTTTCGACAATTTATGAAGCCTGAGGGCTTCCATGTTTATTGACTCCTTAAGAGCATGATTAAAATTTACTAAAGCAAAAGAACCACACTTGACAAGAAAAGAGGGCCATAATAACTTCTTGTTTTCTTTGCAGACTTTAGTTAGGTATTTTCCCACGATCTGGTGGGTGATTTCCCTTGCTAGAAATTTATCAGAAACATAAAAAGGAAGGACATGTGGGTTGGTAGTGCTACCAAAAACCATAATGTAGGTGAACCATTCTTCAATAAAATATTTGCAGATAGCTAGAAGGTCTATTGCAGCTTCTTGGGAAAACCTGGGGGCTTTCTTATTGAAAATTATTTGATGCAGGGGAAAAATATCAAAATTTCATATCTTATAGAAATGGGGTATATAATGGGATTCCCATATTTTCTTATGATTGAAGTGGATAGGGTAGGGGTCCTGTAAGGTCCATTTCCAACCCATCATTGGAAATGCAGTGCAGAAACAAATGTCGTCCATAATGTAGGCACTAAAATAGAAGGGGGGAGTTTCTCTAGAGAGGAGGCTCTCTTCTGTCGATATTTGGTAATGATGGTGGCTAGGTTATCAAATAGGATGGTGGACCAATTCATGATGTGGGAATTAACGCAGTCATCAATCAGAGGAATCCATTCTATGGAAAATTTAGAATTATTGGGCAACCCATAGTCTACATAACATAGCAGTTGCATAGTTATAGGGGTTTTCCGAAGAGGCTATAGCATAGATACCCTATTTTTAAAATTTGAATTTTTTGTCCAATACTCTCCAGCCCTGAATGAGCTTGAAGGGGTCTGGGTTCTTCTTTGCAAAGCTGGCCATGTATGTCTTATCATATATATCCTGAGGATCGGGTATATGATACATTTTCTTTATGTCCTCTACTCTGAATGATCCCATGAATTCGTTTCTTGAATTCTTGAATTGCCTATCTTCAATGGTGATTTTTTCGACCACCCACCTGATCATATCCATGTATGGGAGGATTTTAGCCCTCACTCCTATCCTATGCAGGAAAGAACGTGCAACATCCTTGAATTGAAGCCTCAAAGTTCTTGTTGAGTCAGTTGTTGCTCTTATAATAGTAATCTTGGGATGCTCGTCCTCAAGCCTATTGTAAATGACCTCCCAATATGTTACTCCTTTGTTAGAGCTGCAAACTATATCAGAGAATATGGAAGCCATCTCTGTAAACTCGGATTCAACAATGCTCTTCTTTTTCTGTTTCTACATCACTTTCCTTAATGACATGTCTTTTATAGCTTGCCTGAAATGGACAAGACATATTAGCGCAGACAATATCAAGAAATTAAGTTTGAAAGATTTTCTAAAATGAATTTGGATCATGAGAAAGGTTTAATGAGATACTCAACGTTAACTACCCATAACTTGGAAAATGATTAGCTCTCCTCAGACCGCTAAATATTTATTAACCTGTCAATTCATTTGTTTTTGTCTTTAAAACACAATTATTTCACACGCTTACCGCTCTTATTCGCACATCACAATCTTCAAATGAATACAATATGGTGTTGTTCTTTCTATAAAGTGAAATGCGATTGTGATTGTCGCAATATCGCATTTCGCAAATCATTAATGGGCGTTGTGGTGGCATAGCTTAATTACTTGCGAAGTTTGCGAAGTGCGATTTGTGAAATGACAAGGTGCTTATAATCGGGATATCGCAGCGGGATGTTTGATCACACATTGCAAATTTTTAAAGGTGTTTTATGATAGTCACATGGAAAAGTGCGATTTGCGATAAGGATCTCATCCTTGGGTTTTTTTGCAAGATTTTTCAAGGCAATTTCTTAGAGTTAGGTTTTATTATCCTAAGACTAAAAATTTAAAAAGGGTTCTCATTTATATCTCTAACCTAGCCATTGTTATTCATAAATTGGGGGGGGGGGGGGGGGGGGCGGTGTTACATAGTACAACCGAATATCATATTTTTCTTGAATCCCATGAATGAGATTCCCAATGAGACATCTGCTTTGGTTCGTGAACCTTCTTTTGAAGATTACATCATTGGATCTTAAAGACCCTTGCCTTGCAAATGTTTCTTTTCTTTTTGATGATGGAGGTCTTCTAATATTCTTAATCATGATCAATTTTAGTTTCATTGTGGATGATGTCCTATAATAGGTATGCTCTTTCTACATGAATATCTTGAGCTATCTACCATGCTCCTATATTCTAGAAGATATTTTTACCCATGCATTTTTATTCTCATTATAAATTCTATATCTTCATGAGTATATACAACTCTATGTACTTCATGTTTTTATATTCTAGAAGATGTTTCTAGCCATGCAATTTTATTTTATTCCTACATGCTCCTATCCTACTCAAAATTTTGAAAAAAGACTTGAAGCAAAGAGATTGACCTAGTCATAGTAGAGATCCGGAGGATCTTCCTTCTTTTGCTTCTTGTTTTCTTCTTTAATTTCTTGAGTCACATGAGCTTCTTCCCTTTTCCTTTTGTTTTTATTGTCCTTCCTAAGCTTAGGAAAATTCCTTTTGTAGTGTCCATATTCTTGGCATCCAAAACATTGCATTTTGGACATGTCTTTGTTGTTTATTCTTCGTGGACCAAATTTGCCAAATTTACCGTTTCTTTTGGCCATGATAGAAAATTCTTTCCCCTTTGATCCCACATCTTCCTTTCCTTTAAGTATGGTTTCCTCTATCCTGCATAGAGACCACATTTCATTGAGTATGGTTGCTTCCTTCTTGGCATATATGCTTGATGTGAAGTTGCTCCAATCCTTAGTTAGAGCATTGAGTACTGCATTTTTAATCTCTCTGTCAGACATTACTTCCCCAAGCTCTTGAAGTTGATCTCTCATTTCAGGTATTTTCATGAAGTAGGGAGCTATTCCTTCCTTTGTTATCTTCTCTTGTACAATTCATTCCTTAGAGATATTACTTCTTCAGTTGTGGATACCGAGAATAGCTCTACTAGCTTATCATAAATTTATTTTGATGTTTCAAATTTGGAGACATAAGGAATGAGAGAGTCTTTGATTGATTCTATTAGAATCCTTTGAGGTCTTGTTTCATCCTTATTGTGCTTAGCTAAGGCTTGAGTTTGTTCCTTAGCAGGGATAGAGATATTTCCTTTGACATGTTCTAGGAGATCATTCTCCTTGAGAAGTAAATCAATCCTCTTCTTCCATGCAAGAAAGTTATTGGTACCTACCAATTTGTTGCTTTCCTTGCAAAAATAAATTGATGCATATTCAGAAGGGGACATATACTTACTTGATATATTTTGAGATGTAGTGGATTTTCTTTCTCCTTGAAGACTTGATGGCTTGCCTTCCTAGGATCTTGATGTTCTTCAAGTTTCCTTCTCCAAGTGAACTTGCTTGATGATGAGATTTTCTTGATGACTTGTAGCTTGATGTAGGTCTTGCTTCAATCTGCTCTTCTTCTTTCTATGTAGTCTTCCTTCATTACTACATAGATGTTCATTACTACATAGTTGATGATGAGATTTTCTTGATGACTTGTAGCTTGATGTAGGTCTTGCTTCAATCTTCTCTTCTTCTTTCTATGTAGTCTTCCTTCATTACTTCATTAGTCTTCTTTCTATGTAGGCTTGGTGCTTCAACCTTGTAGATGTCTTTCCTTGATGAAAGTTCTTGATTTTCCCTTTCCCTGATGTGTCACCTTACCTCTGATACCATGTTGAATAATCTAGGGAAAGTAGATGTAGTGTGATTCTTCATTACTTGATAACAATTCGTGGAATATTTTTACTTTTTATTGTTAACTTAGTCTTCTTCTTCTTATTAATGCATGTATGTGTACTTCATCAAAATTCTACCAAAACATAAGAATAAGAACACAAGATATTGGCTCTCTACAAGGGCCAAAACATCTCTTCTATTGAGAGGAAAACCCTTTAGTAAGTTTCTCTTATTGAAGCTTCTTATTGATCATTGCCAAACCCTAGACCCTTGACTAGAATGTCCTCCAAGCACAAGTCGATTCCTTCCTTCTTTCTGCACTTTGATCCCTGACACTTCCTTCTTCCAACACTTCATTTCCCGACACTTCATCCTCCTTGCAACTTTGTTGCACTTTCTCTAGAGGAGATACTTAGATGATACCCTTTCCTTATGATGACCCCTTCCTTCTCTTCACCAACCAATGAACTTGTATTACTGTAATGGGAGGGATGTTATGACAACAGAGAAAACCTCCTTATCTTCGCATGTGTGACTATTTTCCTTGTGATGTTGACCTCTTCCTTCTTCACTTGCGAGAGTTCCTTCTTCTCTTGAGTGAGAGGATTTATAGTTCTTGTTTGCTAGCCCAAAATAGAGAGATATGTTACTATGGATTTCTGTTGTTTTTATCATAGGCATACCCTCCCTGTCCTAGCACATGTGACTGTAGGTTTCCCTAGAAGCAGTCCTTTAATATTCAGTGTTCTTGCTTCCTTCGATGTTGCACTAAAGTCTCCCTTTTCTCGTCTCTTTTTCACCCTTTGCTTGCTCATTTTCTGCGCTGATTTCAAAGGTACGTGAGTGCATTTTGGTGGAGTGGACAACCTCTATATATAGAGGATTTTTCCTCCTTTTAGGCCGGCTAGAAGACTAACATGAGGACAATTTGCAGGCTGACTTGTTGTGCTTGCTTCAGATAGCTTCTTTGGTGGTGTAACATGATTGAAGGAGCTTCTTTGATGGTGCCTTTGCATAGGAGGGGACTTGAATTTTCTTGGAGGTATTCTCTTAACCCTAATACATGGTGTAACATGCCCTTAAGGCCTTCAACATTTCCTTTTGACTATTTGACTCACCTATAGCACTTAACATGTGCTAGACCTATTTAAATGAGCAAGAAACTCATTGACATATATTATAAAAATAATATTTCTTTTCTTGAATAAGTACAAATATCAAAATTACGTTTATGAAGACCGAACCTAGTTACATTTCCTTCGACAAAGGCAACTACGATTATGTTTTTATCCGTGGTTAATGGATTGGGGTTTATGAATGCTTCGGCATGTATATATATGTATTGTAACATTGAAAGGAATATAATGAAAAATCAATTTGGTAGTCCCTGTTTTGGGATCTAGGGGAAAATCTTTTTGTTTATGTTTCTCGCCATTATATATTTTTTTCTTTGAAGAATCCATTTGCAGTTAATTTATATATAGGGTTAAAACCTACATTTAGTATCAGAGCATAGGTCACAAGTTCGATACACACCTAGATTGCGTTGTGGGGGAGATTGTTGGACATTGAATAAGACAACGCTCCCCATGTGTTTCGTTACATGGACTAATGCCTCTCATGGATTCTTATCTTTGGTGATGCGATCATTGACTAAGACATGCGGTTTTTGGTCTAACGATAATCGTGATTCCAAACAAGTGGTGTTAGAGTTGTTTTAGCTTCAATGGGATGTCTTTGTTGTTGAGGGGTTTTTCTCGGGCCTATAGTAGAACCTATTCAATGGGAGATCTCCAGGATCGATTCTTGCGGTGAAATAAGATGGCAAGTAGTGGAAAGCTAGAGATCAAGAAATTTAATGGTCAGAGCTTTGAGTTATGGAAGCTCAAGATGGAGGATCTGCTAGTGGATAAAGATCGGAGGATCACAGTAGATCCGGTTAATAAACCAACGACAATGTCAGCGTAAGACTGGGTGAAGTTGGATTGGAGCACAATACAATTGTGTATCTTAGATTTAGTATTGTTGAATGTATAAGGGAAGCTATGCCGAAGGATTTGTGGGTCAATTTAGGGACTTTGTACCAATCTAAGTCTCTGGTGAACAAATTGTTCCATGGAAAAAAATTTATAACCTGACGATGAAGGATGGAGACTTGGTGACAGAGCATATAAACACTTTTAATACCGTGGTAATCTAGTTGTTATCTATTGATATAAAAGTTTTAGATGAAGATACATGCATCAGTTTTCTCTGTACTCTACCAGATTCGTCGGATAGTTTGGTTGTTGCAATAGGTAGTAATACAACTACCTTGAAGTTTGATGAAATAGTCTCATCCTTCTTGTCGGAGGAGATAAGATGGAAAAATATGGAGAGCTAGAATGGAGATACCTTGTCTGTACAAGGACGGTCCCAGAACATAAACAAAAATAATTCCTCGAGTGGGAGATCTAAATCTAGAGGGAGATCTAAATCTCGAGGAAAAACCATAAAGGTATGTTGGAAATGAAGAAAGGAAGGACACTACAAAAAGGATTTTAGATCTAAAGCTCCTGAGAAAGGAAATGGATTTGTTGATGCTCCTTCTGCAGAGGCGAAAACCACCTCAGATGAAGGTGGGTATGTGTACTTGACTTCTTCTTCAAGTACACATGTAGATCATGAGGCATGGTTGATTGACTCAGGTGCATCCTTTCACTTCACTCCCCATAGGGAGTTGTTCTGCGAGTATGAGAAATATGATGGCAATGATGTAGTTTTAGGGGATGACAAGAAGGCTAGAATTGACAGACATGGAAAATTCAAGTTGAAGTTGCAAGGTGGATGAATTAGAACGCTTTCGGATGTTATGCATATTCCTGCATTGGACAGAAATCTTATTTTTGTAAGTAACATGGATGATGCAGGTGTGAAAATAGTATTCAAGAAAGATACCTGCAAGATGGTTCAGGTAGCACTGGTATTGATGCGTAGATTTTTTATTGGAACTATGTACAAGCTTTTGGATAGTACTTTTATTGATGGGCACAACAGTTCTGTGGTTCCTGAAAGTGGAGTAGAAAATCTAGTGGTCTCTAGAGAAAAGACCATGCTATGGCATCAAAGGCTTGGACATATTGGAGAGAAAGGCCTCTGAATACTTCATGGTAATGGTATGGTAGAAGGTATGGTCAATTTTTCTCTCTGGATTTTGATTTATGTGAACATTATGTATATGGGAAGCATAATCGGGTGAGTTTCCCCTTTGGTGCTAAGATGGCGAAAGGGATATTAGAGCTTGTGCATAGTGATGTGTTTGGACTTGTTTTGGTTCCATCACTGTGTAAGTCTATGTACCATGTATCATTTATAAATGAATTCTCAAGGAATACATGGATATATTTCCTCAAGAAGAAATATGAAGTCTTTGACTGGTTTAAAGAATTTAAGGCTCTGGTGGAAAACCATACAAAGAAGAAGATAAATGTTCTAAGGAGAGATAATGGTGGACATTTCTACAAGAAGGAATTTGAAGATTTCTATAAGAATTGTGGTATACCATGACAAAATACTGCTCCATATGCACCTCAACAAAATGTTGTAGAAAGAATGAAAATTACGTTGATGGAAAACGCAACAAGCATGCTCAGTGGTGTCGAGTTAGGAAATGTATTCTCGGCAGAGGTGGTGGAGACTGCATGTTACCTAGTTAATATATCACCTTCATCAACCTTGGAGGATAAGTCTCCACATGAAGTATGGACTCGTAAGAAACCCTCTCTATCATATATGAGGGTATTTGGTTGTGATGCATATCTACACGTTCCAAAGGAGAAAAGAACTAAGTTAGACAGTAAATATTTAAGGTGCATTTTTATTGGTATAAGAATGGTTTAAAAGGTTATAACATTTGGAACCCGTAAACAAGGAAGGTTGTGTACAACTAAGATGTGGTGTTTAGAGAGGTGAAATATGTTATTAAACATGAAGTCATACCAATGGAACCTTAGAAGATAGAGTTTGAGCCAAAGGAGGAAGAATCAGACTCTACAGTAGAACATGAATCAAAAGATGAAGAACCACAAACTCCAATTATGAGAAGATCAGTTTGAGAAAGGAGGAAGCTAGAAAGGTATAGCTCGTCTTCTTTTTGTTCAAATTTTTCTTTATCTATTACTGATGATGACCCCAGAACTGTCAGGAAGGCAGTAGATTCAGAGGATGGCAAAGTTTGGAAAGAGGCCATGGTTGATGAAATGACATCTTTGGACAAAAATGAGGCTTGGGATCTGGTGGAGTTGCTGGCTGGAAGGAAACCCATTGGAAAAAATGGATGTTTAAGAAGAAGATGAATGCATAAGGAAAGGTGGAGAAATAAAAATATCGATTGGTAGCAAAAGGTTATTCCGAAGTGCCGAGAACTGATTTTGGTGATATTTTTTCTCCTATTTCCAAGGTAGCTTCTATTAGATTACTTTTATAGATTGTTGTTGCTTTTGATTTTGCGATAGAACAGATAAGTGTGGAAAAAATTTCTTGATGGGGATTTGGAAGAAGATATCTACATGAAGCAACCTGAAGGCTTTGCGGTGAAGGAAAGAAAGAACTGGTATGCAGGTTAAAAACGTCTATGTATGGGTTAAAACAATCACCAAGGATGTGGTATCAGAAATTTGATACATTTAGACAAGGACTTGGCTTCACCAGAAGCAAAGCAGATCATTGTGTGTATTTTAAATTAATTGGTGACTATGTTATTTATCCAGTCTTGTATGTGGATGATATGTTTCTGATTGGAAATGAGAAAGAAATTATCCAGGATTTGAAGACCCAATTGTCCTCCAAATTCGATATGAAGGATCTTGGTGCTGCAAACTATATTTTGGGCATGGAAATTAAATGAGGTTGGGTAATGAGGAAGCTATGGTTAAACCAAAGGAATTATCTCAAGACAATACTGGAGAGGTTTAATATACATGATAGTAAACCGGTGAAGGTTCTTATTCCTGTAGGTGTAAAGTTATCTGTTGAACAGTGTCCCAAGACATAAGAAGAGGAAGAGGACATGTTTCGTGCTCCATACGCAAGTGTAGTTAGTAGCTTGATGTATGCAATGGTTTGTACTAGACCAGACCTTGCACATGTAGTGGGAGTATTGAGCAGGTTTATCTCAAAACAAGGGAAGGAGCACTGGACAACACTGAAGCAAGTTTTTAGGTATTTGAGTGGCACTAGTGATTATGGTATGTGCTACCAAGGAAGACTAGGATTGGAGAGAGTTTTGGACATCCATGGCTTTGTTGATGCAGACTAGGATGGAGATTTGGATCAGAGAAGATCTACAAGTGGGCATGTGTTTAAACTATTTGGAAGTGTAGTCAGTTGGATGAGCAAGAGACAGTCTGTAGTGGCACTTTCAACTACAGAGGCATAATACATGGTAGCCACTCATGCAAGCAAGGAAGTAGTTTTATTGCAAAGATTGTGTTCAATTATGGGGTTAGTACAACGAGCTATAAGGATAGACTGTGACAACCAAAGTTGTCTTGGCAAAAAACCTTTCTTATCATTCAAAGACAAAGCACATTGATGTTCATTATCACTTTGTGATGGATATGGTTCATGACAAAAAGGTGTTGCTAGTAAAGGTGGACAATTTGAAGAATGTTGCAGATGCATTGATGAAGTCTATCAGCACTAAGAATTTTTCTTGGTGTAGAGAAACAATGGGCGCTGCAGGGCTGGACCAATGACTAAGCTCTTTTGTGACCCTCTGTGTGGAAAGAAAACAACAAGTGGGAGAATGTTGGATGTGTGTTATATTCTTTCTATGACTAGTCACACACACGGGGTTTCAGGGCAGTGGTAGCCCCCTTGCATGGGATCTGGGGCAACACCCCGAGAAATTTTTTTTGGAACCTATATTAAGTGGGCAAAGCTACCTATGGTTTTTTGCATGGGTTTCACTCATGGCTTTGAGCATGACGGTTTTCTACTCATGGTATTTTGTATATCTGATTAAGGGAACTATGATTATGTTCTAATCTAGGGTTAATGTGTTGGGGTTTATGAATGCTTTGGCAAGTATATAAATGTATTGTAACATTGAAAGAAATATAATGAAAAATCAATCCGGTAGTCCCAATTTTGGTATCTAGGGGAAAATATCTGTGTATTTGTTTTTTGTTTCTCACCATTGTATATTTTATGTTTTTTAATAATTCATTTGCAGGTAATCTTTGTACAAGGTTAAAATCAACAAAGTCGTCGGTCACATCTCCTGGTCCCATGGTGGAAGAATAAGAGGGGCAAAGCAAAAAGGGCTAGGAACCTAGAAATCTTGTGTTTTCATAACATTATCTTTAATAATAGTTATGAAATGAAAGGGCTTCGAAATGGTGTCACAAAGGTGTATGGTAGATGGATGAGTTGGAAGTAAGGACCAAGATCATGTAGAGAAGTTGGTCTTAGGTGTAATAGCAATTGTCAAAGATCGATGGGTTAAGGCAGCAAGGACCCCACTTTCCAAAAAGAGTGTCAGGCCTTCCATGAGGTGAGACAAGCCATCTTTGTGCTCTGATGCATGACTCGGTGAATTAAATAAAGTGCAGAGATGCCATATTGAAGTACAATCCAACTCTATGGGCCATGAATGAGAATTGAGAGCCTGGTTAGCGTGTGCAGGTGGACTGAGAATTAATTCTTAGTATGGAGATCAATCAAATGCCCATTCTCAATGACTGATGAGGCAACAGTGGTTAAGTCAGATTTAGCAACAGGACAGAAAAGACATGTCGAGGTACACTCGGGCAATGTGGATACAGGAATCAAAGGTAGTATTGTGTAGAGTGCAGTAGAAGAATAGATCCTGTTCGATAGATCTATGTGATATGTGTGCGTTGTTCTGTGTGAGGCCAAGTGAGCCTATTCTGTTGTGAAAGGATGAGATTGCCTAAGCAAAAGTAAGTTACCCAGAGAGAGAGAGTAAGTGTTTTTGTGCGACAGGCAAAAGGTGCCTATGCAAAGGAAGAAGGTTGAGTGAGCCTGTGCTGAGTGAGAGGTTGAGGGAGCCTATGAATAGAAGGAGTAGAGTTCTATAGGTATTTTATTGAGATCAAAAGGCCAAAAGATGAGTGCATGCTGATGAAGAGCAGAGAATAGAGTGTTGCGTGGGCTATGATGAGTGATTGGTGTTGAGAAGATCAGTGGATTGTTGTTGAGTGACCAAAGTGAGTAGAGTGAGCAGAGAATAGAGATGATATAAAGTAGAGTAGCTACCAATTATAGAGAACATTGAGTTTCTTATAGAGTGTGTGTTGGAGCCTACATATAGGCAGTTGATGCTTCCATCTCTAGTGGGTGCTTGAGAAGGCTTGGGGGTTGGTTCCTCCTGCAATTTGGTGCTTGCATAAATACAAGGAGCTACATGTTGGTTCTTGCAACTAATCCATGAAGTTGGTGCTTCTCATGATGCTTCTATTAACATGGACAAGTGTCTACAAAAGGAGGGAGTTGGTGCTTCACATGGTGCTTCTAGTAAGAGGGACAAGTGTCTACAAAAGGAGGGAGTTGGTGCTTCCTCCTAGTGGGTGCTAGAAAACAATCAAAGGGATCTGGTGCTTCCTGTGAGTGGTGGCTCATAAAATAGATTGATGTAATAGACTAGGTGCTCATATTTTACGTCAATAATAAAAACAAGCTTTGGTGGTTTTTTCTTGAATGGGTTTCCATGTAAAACCTTTTGTCTCATGTGTATGATGCTCATTATGTGTGCTTGTATGTTTATTTCATATTTTTGTCATATGATATGTTACTATTGATTATATGGATGGTTTCCAAGTTTGAATAAGAAAATTAAATTGGCATAAAGAGTTAAAAATTAGCCTTAATACTGATTTAGCCCCCTCTCAATATTAACATTGTTTCGAACAAAACCTTTGAAAATATTATTCTATTAGATTATCTTCAAATGTTCAACAGAGAGAGTACATCATCCAAGATTCAAATTCAAGATTTGACTAGCCAATATCCAAAATTGAATATCCAATAATGTTAATATGCCAAGAAACTATCCAAATTAGAGACAAGAGAGAGTGAAAGTCAACAACAGTCAACTCTTGAGAAAAATTTTCCAAGTCAACAACAATCAACAACATTAACATGTGCCCTAACCAGTCTACAATCAAATATCAAAAAAATCCCTTAGCAGCTCAGTCAACAATCAAAGAGTGTGACCTGATCAACTAGTCAAAATGCCTTGAAAACAATCCCAAAACTCCTTCTCAAATTTGATCAAATTCAAGGTCAAAGGAATTTTCAAAACCCTAGTTGCAGGATTGAAGTCAATGCAGTCAAATTCAACAAATTTCCTCAATTTTTGTGCCCAAAAACTCGGCCTTCCAAAAAAAAATCCCAAGACAAATTGTAGTCAAAGATGGTCAAAAACCCCCTTTTCAATGTTGGTCAATGCCCTAAAACAAATTTTAAATTTGGCCAAACTGAAAGTGACACTTGTCCTTCACACATGGGAAATATTCCCTACAATTCTGAGTTGTATAAACCAATCAAATGAGAGAAGAGGTGTGTTGAGTTGATGAGGTTCCAAATGAAGTTAAGGTCACTTGTATTAATATGCAACTTGAGGGGTGCCATATTGTCCTTGAGAAGTGCCATTAGACCCAAGTCCGACCTTGACAATTTTGAGCTTGTATGCTTGACTCCAAAAATCCACTTTCCCTTATTTAGATTGAGTGCTTCAAAAGTCAATTTTGTTCCTCTCGGAAAGAGGAATTTAATGTAATGGTTGGAATTTGTCATTGAGCTACCAAATTAGCACTCCCTCTTAGATTGGGACAAATTCTAATTGTATCATGTGATCATCATAGGTATCATGTCATCTACATCCATGCTTATCTTGACAAGTCTCTTCTCATCTCATGTTGAACACTCTTGAATCTAAAGAAGAAGAATTGTTGCAGGGGATCTCTAGCTACCACCCTGAATCTATCACCATCGGGGATAATCTTCTACCACATGAAATCATCATCATTGTCATCGTGGAGCCATAACTACCACATGGAACTAAATACAATGGGATAAATCAACCTACCCTAGTGTGTAGGGATCACACTCTAACCCAAAGTACCTAACAATAGGTGAGATCAACTTACCGAAGGTAAGGATCACACTCTACCCTATTGTCCCTAATCATCCATCTTCACCCTAAAGAGTCAGATGGTATAAAACATGCATCCACCAACTTTGGTGAGATCCACCTACTGTAAGGGGTAGGTATCACACTCTATCGCAGGTCCCTCATCCCATTGGCTATATGGGGAGGCTATCCCATAAAGTGGACATGATGCTAACTAGAGAATACTTTGACTATGGGAGATCTTAGGTCTCTACATGCTATCATTAGAGGTCCCTCATCCCTAGGAGCTCATCAACTCCATTCCTCACCCTAGGAGATCAACCAGGGGGGAAGAGCACAACTCAGTGTTTTTCATCAGCCCAAACCCTTATCTAAAAGGGTCATCTCAACTAGTCCAAGTTTCTCTTTGAATACCAAAAACTTTCCTATCGACAAAGCCTTAGTGAGGATATCAGCTATCTTCTCATTTGTCCAAATGTGGAGGAGTCTCACAGGTCCTTCCTACACCATGTCTCAGATGTAATGATATATGATCTCTATATGCTTTTACTTTTTGTGGAACACATGATTCTATGACAAACAAATCCCACTCTTGTCGTCGCAATAGATAACAGTTGTGTCTAGGACCTACTCAAATATCTCTCCAAAGAGCTTCCTCAACCAAATTGCTTCATAAATCACCAGGATGGATGTAATATAATCGACCTCAGTAGTGCTAAGGCTTACATAATTTTGCTTCTTGCTCATCCATGATATCATGGTGGATCATAGACTAAAACAACATCTAGAAGTACTCTTCCTATCGACAACACTTCCAGCCCAATCTACATCTATATATCCATATAGTCTAACATCTCCAATGTCATATCTCAATCCAAGGTTAAAAGTCCCATGTAGATATCTCAATATATGTTTGGCAGTGATCCAATGTACATTGTGACGCTCAGCGATAAACTAGCTCAAAGTGGTAACTGTGAAACATATGTCAAACCAATGTTCACAAGAAACATCAAGGTACCAACCAATTGTCTATACTCATAAGGGTGCTAGGTCGAGTTCTATAGTATTTTTTCATAGCTTCTTTAAATTCATCTCCATAGGGGTAGGAAAAGACTTGCATTCTACCATGCCAAATATCTTTAACAATTTCATAACATATTTTCCTTTTCAAAGGAAAATATCGCCTAGTCTTTTCCATAATTCTAGTCCCAGGAAATAGTGCATCAAACTAAGATATTTCATCTTGAATTCAGTATCCAAGTCCCTGTTACATTTAAGAATTAGAGGATATGCACTTGAAGAATAATTCATCAACATATAATACCAAAATGATATGTATAACTTGGACCATTTTGAAGTACAAGTTCAGATTGGGATTGCTCCTTGTGAATCCCAGCTTCATTAAGTATTTTTCAATGTCGGAATACTAGGCACGAGGAACTTGCTTCAATCCATAAAGAGCTTTCTTCAATTAGCACACATGGGTCTTCCTGTCATGAACTTCAAATCCTAGAGGTTGTTCAACATATACTTCTTTTTCGATCAAACCATGCATGAAGTCAGTGTTCACATCCATTTGATGAAGGGTCCATCCCTCACTAGCTACAAGTGAAACAATGGATCGAATGGTGGTGTAGTGTGAAATTGGGGAAAATATATCATCATAATATTCTCCCTATTTTTTGGATAACCCTTGGGCTACGAACCTTGTATTTTTCGATGCTTCAATCAATCCAATGCTTGATTTTTTAGAGACATTTTGAAGTCACCATAGATTTCCCTTTCGATCTTGGAACAACATCCCATACGTTGTTCTTCATATTTGACTCATATCTTTGAACATAGTATCCTTCCTGACTTTTTCTTTCATGGCTTCTTCAAAGGTGGAAGGATCAGCTTGAATCATAATTTTCATTTATACCACATATCCCTGGTACCTATGTGGCTTCTTGCTCTCTCTACATGTTCCACAAGAAGTAACATGTCTTTCAACATATTGAAGTGTGTCACGAAGCCATAGTGGCCTCTTCCTACAAAGGAGGATCTAAGTGGTCCAAAAGCTCCATGTGATTATCAAAAATACCTCTCTTGGATTCAAGCACAGATGAACCTTGTAGATTATCCATATCATCACTCTTCTTCTCAGGAGGAGGAGGTGGAGGAAGGTCCCTTGCTTTTCCAAGGGAAACATCTTCATCGAATGTTACATTCTTGCTAATTTCAACCTTCCTTTGATTAAGAATATATATTCTAAATTATTTATAATATTCACAATATCCAACAAACGCACCTTTTATACCAATGGCTTCCAGCTTGCTTCTTTCGTCTTTTGGGACATGGAAATATATGGGGCAACCAAATATACGAAGGTGACCAGTGATGGGCTTGAAACCTGTGGATACCTTTTTAGGGGTCTTATTGTCCAATGATTGATGAGGAACCCTATTTTAAACATATACCATTATATTTGTGCTTCTCCCCAAAGGAACTTCAACAACTTTTGTGTTGAGAAATGGCAATAAGAAATTCCAGTTTAATTTGTCCTTGAATTAAACTAAGAATTAAAAACGAATTCTATTCTCATAGCAACTTGTAAATAGTTAATTAATTTTAATTAACTTAGGTAGCTTAGGAATTTCAAATTGGAAGTCTTTATATAGTCATGTATATGTTCTCCCTAAGTTCTAGGGGCCCAGTATGAGTTTAAATTGAGTTGGAAATTAGATCACTCGATTTACTGAGTTAAGTTCAGTTAAATTAGTTCTAAATTTTTTTTGGAACTAATATAGGAATAATAGTTAGTTGGTGCACTAATGCATCCACTAGTTCTACTCCAATTAACTAAATATTTCCTCATGAGAAACTCATGCATGTCAGTTCAAAGAAAGACCCAGTTGAGTATAGAGCGTCGGGACAATGTATTATCAGGTGTATGATTTACTGAGTTTCATAGATCATGCCTGCAATCAAGAACTGGACCTAGTTTGGATTTCACAGTTTTGGATGCATTGGATTCCCATTAATATGGGCTATTCGGCCATAGGAATTTCGCAAGGAAATAGGGGCTTGGAGAGCTGCAAAATTGGCTAAGTGTTGGCCAAGAGCTTGCTTGTGAGCTGAGGGAGTTGAGCATACTTATGTGGAATTGTTTTAGTGAGAACAAGCTTTTTACATTCACTCATATTTCTAATATATGCAATACATATAGCGGGGTTTTGAGCAATGTCTTTCCCCATATACATCTTGTGTTATGTTTCATTGATATATCTTCTTCTTTTTCTTATTGTTTTCATCGATTTATTGGCTTCCACTGTTGAAAGTAGAAGTAGATTCTTACCCTATGCTTTAGTAAATTGCATGAGCTTGTGAATCTACAGGATTTTCTACATGGTATCGGAGCTGAGAACAATATATTAGAGGAGATTTTGAAGTTTTTAGCTTTGGGTTACAGGTGAAATTCGAATTTGCAATACATACTTCAGGATTGGCAGATGGCATTTTGCGGTTTGTGGCTCGAGTATGCCTTGGAAGGCAGCTCAAATTTTATAACCTGGAGGGACAGAATGGAGTTTGTGCTAGAGGATAATGGCTTGAAGGCATTTGTTGATCAAGAAATCCCTAAGACATTAGCATTAGATGCACATAACTTGGTTGAATGGAAGAAGTGTGTGGTGAAGGCAAGGCAGATAATCCTTGTGGGAGTTCGAGACCACATTCTCTTGACTCTCCATGGAAAGGAAACTTTGTATGCTATGTGGAAAGAATTCACAGACTTGTATCAGAACAACAATGACCAAAGGATATTGGCACTGAAGGAAAAACTTCTAAAAATCAAAATGGAGAACAGCGAGACTATTCCAAAATACTTGACCAAGTTCACTCGATGTCGTGATGAATTTGGAAGTGTTGGAATCATGGTTTTCGAGGATGTTATGGTGAGCCTTGCTTTTCTAGGACTCCCAAAGTGTTGGTATAATTATCAGGACTCTGTCAATGGTCGGGAGAAGCTTCCAAATTGGGAACCACTATGGTTGGATTTGATGCAGGAGGAGATCAGGAGGAACACCAGGGATGGCTCTTCATCAAATATTGATGATGAATAGAACTATGCCTTAGCGATTAAGGTGAAGAAGGGAAAAGGGAAAGCTTCCCATTCCAAATCAGATTGTTATTATGGAGGTAAGAAGAAAGACATGACAAAAGTTAAGCACTTTCATTGTCATGAACTGGGCCATTTCGCTACAAATTGTCCACTCAATAAATCCAAGAAGAAGTCCTCAGGAGGAGCGGTGGGTGAGGCTTTGGCCTATCAATTTGAATTTGACTTTTCTCTCATTGCATGCATGGTGTCATCAATGATGGGAAGTGTATGGTACTTAGATAGTGGAGCTTCATTCCACATGACTGACGAGTAAGATTTATTTAGTGGCCTGGAGGAGAAAGATCTCCAGCTGAATATCGAGATGGGTGACTGTAGGTTTTAACCCCATACAGAAATTACCCGCATAAAAATTCTAAAACAAATATACATAGAGATTTTCCCCTGGATCCAAAAACCAAGACTACCATATTGATTTTTCATTATGTTCCTTTCCATGTTACAATACATATATATACATGTCGAAGCATCCAAAAAGCCTAATCCATTAACCTTAGATTAGAACATAACCATAGTTCCCTTGACCAAATCTACATAATACCATGGACCGAAAAACATCGCGCCCAAAACCATGTGTGAAATCCATGCACAAAACCATAAGTAATATAGGGTCCGAATTTTGTTTTTTCCTGGGGCGCTGCCCCCTGGACCCCGTGTAAGGGGGACCCTTGCATACCCCCTGATAGGGGGGCTACTGCCCACCTTGTGACCCCCTCGCTAGTTGTGAAAGAATATAACACAACCCAACAATGATGATAGGAAGTATAGTGTTACTGGATTGGGCATGATTAATTTTCAGAGGGAGCATGGGGCTCCACTCACCTTTAAGAATGTTATGTATGTGCTCAGGCTAAAGAAGAACTTGGTATCCATTTCCATGCTTGAGAATAGAGGCTATGATGTGATGTTCTCGAAAGGAAAGGCATTCCTTTGACACATAACCACGGGTTAGGGAAAGAAGATAGGGATTCGGGTGAAGAATATCTATAAGTTGGAGGTACAGGAGTGTGCTTCTTTGAGCACAAAAGCAGAACGGGTGCAAAGATGAGACATTGGTGAGTTGTGGCATAGGTGATTGGGCCACTTGCATCATGGAGCTTTGAATATATTGTAGCATATCTCTACCGGTCTTCCCAAAGGTACGCTTGAGCAAGTTGATACATGCAAGGGGTGTACTTTGGGAAAATACACCAAGTCTTCCTTTCACGACAGAGATCGCTGAGCAGAGGCTATTCTAGAGAGAGTCCATTTAGATGTGTGTGGACCATTCTCGACAGCATCCATGGCCAAACACAGGTATTATGTTATATTTGTTGATGACTATTCTCGTAAATGCTAGATATTTTTCATGCAGAAAAAAGGATCAAACTTTCACAGATTTTTGTGAATTTAAAGCATTGGTGGAAAAAGAGTCATGCAAGAAGGTTAAATCTCTATGGAGTGATAATGGTGTTGATTATGTCACAAATGAGTTTAAGAACTTCTATGCAATGGAAGGAATTAAACGGGAGTTGACTGCACCCCATAACCCTCAACATAATGGGGTGGCCAAGAGGAAGAACAGAACCATAGTAGGGGCAGTGAGGGAAATGTTGCATGATTAGGGCCTACCACTACACTTGTGGGTTGAGGCATGCAACACAGTCGTTTATTTTCAGAACCATAGCCCACATCGAATACTTGAGATGAAGACACTAGAGTCTTATTCCAGTAAGAGGCCAAATGTTGGTCACTTCAAGATTTTTGGGTCATCTGTGTAATTTCCATGTGACCAAAGATGCACAGAAGAAGCTTGAGCCAACAACAAAGTTTGGGATATTTATGGGGTACACTGATACACCTCACAACTATCGGGTGTACTCTCCTACTAATAGAATGACAGTGGTTCGCAGAGATGTCAGATTCGATGAGGAGAAGGCCATGCGAGTTTCCCTTGAGAGGGAGCTTGAGCTACATGCGGATGAGGATATTTTAGCTCCTAAGGTTGAGGAGCCTCGTATTGATGTGGAAAAACCATGTGTAGAGGATCCCAGAGTGGAGACATCCACTCATGCAGAGTCTTCCATAGAGGGAAGAAAGTGCACCAAAGAGGCTGACAGATCGTTGGATGATGCACAGGAGAATGTGGGAGCACCCACTTATCATCGCAGAAAGAGGAGGTCACCTGAGAGGTACACTGGATACATGGCTCTTATGGGAAAATGTGTTGTGACAGAGCCATATTCCTTTAAGGAATCAATGCAACAGCCAATTTGAGTTGATGCCATGGTGGAGGAGTATGACTCCATAGTTTGTAACAATGTTTGGGATGTGGTCCGAAGACCAAAGGACGAGCCAGTGATGATCTCCTGTTGGCTTTACAAGGTAAAGCAAGTTGTAGATGGTAGTGTGGAGAAGAAGAAGGCTATATTTGTGGCCTGTGGATTTTCACAGGTGCAGGGGATTGACTAGGATGAGACCTTTGCTCCTGTTGCAAGGTACTCGTCAATCAGATCTATATGGGCACTATCAGCGCAGATGGGTTGGAAGATACATCACATGGATGTGAAGACAACCTTCCTTAATGGAATGATTGAGGAAGAGGTGTACATAGAGGAGCATGAATGTTTTGAAACCTTTGACCATGAGTCGCATGTGTCGGCTCAAGAGATCGTTGTATGGGATGAATCAAGCACCCCGTGCTTGGTACACCAGGATAGATAGCTACTTCAGTAGGTTGGGCTTCATGAAGAGTGAAGAAGATGCGAACATCTACCACATAATGGTGGAAGGTAAGTTGTTGACCATTGAACTTTATGTTGAAGATCTCATATTAACAGGTGATAATCAGCTGATCAAATCTTGCAAGAAGGACCTTGCAAGAGAGTTTGAGATGAAGGACATGGGGCTCATGCATTACTTTCTTGGCATGGAGGTATGGAAGGGATATGGGGAGTTATTTTTGTCTCAGGGCAAGTATGCCAACGAGATACTTAGGATATTCCACATGGAGAGCAACAAACCCATGGAGACTCCTCTAACAGGTAACTAGGGGAAGGAGGATGCTACTTTAGGGGAAGTAGTGGAAGCTATTGTTTACAGGCAACATGTGGGTTCACTCATGTACTTGGTGAACACATGACCAGATATGTGCTATCCAATTAACCAACATAGTCAAGCGATGGTTAGGCCTACCAAGTTGTATTGGAAGGTGACAAAGCATGTGTTGAGATACCTCAGGCGCACTTCTCAGTATGGATTACGGTACAGATGAACAAAGGGAGTGGTGCTTCAAGGCTTCACTGATGCAAATTGGGCAAGGAGCCCATATGACAAGAAGAGAACATCGGGAGGGATCTTCAATATTGGGTCAACGACAGTTTCTTGGTATAGCATGAAACAGAGATCAGTTGCACTCAGTTCAGCAGAGGCAGAGTACATGTTTGTGAGTTAGGTAGCATGTGAGGCCATATGGATGAGGAAGATCATGATCGGTCTAAGAATATTGACATCTGATATCATCATCTCATATTGTGTATTGAGGCGGATTATGTTGTTAGAGTACATTCCCACGGAGGATCAAGATGATGACATTTTGACAAAGGCATTGTCAAGATGCAAATTCAAGTTTTACAGAGACAAGAACGGGGTAGCTGATAATCCCTTTCTTGTTGAGAGGGAGTGTTGAGAAATGGAAGCAAGAAATTCCAATTTAATTTGTCCTTGAATTAAACTGAGAATTAAAATCGAATTCTATTCTTATAGCAACTTGTAAATAGTTAATTAATTTTAATTAACTTAATTAGCTGAGGAATTTCGAGTTGGAAGTCTTTATGTAGTAATGTATATATTCTCCCTAAGTTTTAGGGGTCTAGTATGAGTTTAAATTGAGTTGGAAATTAGATCACTTAGTTTACTGAGTTAAGTTCAGTTAAATTAGTTCTAAAAAAAATTTGGAACTAATAGAGGACTAACAGTCAGTTGGTGCACTAATGCATCCACTAGTGCTACTCCATTTGACTGAATATTTCCTCATGAGAAACTCATGCATGCTAGTTCAAGGAAAGAACTAGTTGAGACTAGAGTGTAGGGACAGTGTATTATCATTTGTATGATTTACTGAGTTGTATAGATCATGCATGCAATCATGCACTGGACCTAGTTTGGATTGCGCATTTTTGGATGTAATGGATTCCCATTAATATGGGTTATTCAGCCATAGGAATTGCGCAAGGAAATAGGGGCTTGGAGAGCAGCATAATTGACTAAGTGTTGGCCAAGAGCTTGCTTGTGAGATGAGAGAGTTGAGCATACTTGTGAGTAATTGTTCTAGTGAGAACAAGCTTTGTATCTTCACTCATATTTCTGATATATGCAATATAGATAGCAGGGTTTTGAGCAATGGCTTTCCCCAAATATATCTTGTGTTATGTTCCATTGGTTTATCTTATTTTTTGTTCTTATTGTTTTCATCGACCTATTGGCTTCCGCTGATTGAAAGTAGAAGTAGATTCGTGTTATGTGCTTTAGTAAATTGAATGAGCTTCTGAATCTACAAGATTTTCTACATTTTGATCACGGAGCATAGCTCGGGAAACTTATACAATACATTGGTTATTTATCTCAACCACTCCCTTATGTTCGAGATTATAGGGAACAATAGTCTCCTTCTTGGTACCTTCCTTCTTGCAAAAGTCAATGAATTCATTTAAGATGTATTCCCAATCATTGTTGGACCAGAATATCTTAATTTTCTTTCTAGTTTGATTTTCGAACAAAGCTTTGAATTCCTTGAACATTTCGAATGCCTCATCCTTATGTTTCAAATAATATATCCATCTCTTTCTTGAGAATCAGTTGATGAAAGTAATGTAATATATATCGCCACTAAGTGAGTGTATGAGCATCAAACCACATATATCATAATGAATGAGACCAGTGGCTTCCAGCTTGTTTGTTTTTTCCTTTGGCACATGGAAATATATGGGGTAGCCTAATATATGGAGGTGACCAATGTTCGACTTGACACCTATGAATACTTCTTCGAGGGTTTTTTTGTCCAATGCTTGACTGGGCACCCTATTTTGAACATACACCATTGTATTTGTTTCTTCTTCCCAAAATAACTTTGACAACTTTTGATCATGGAGCATTGCTTGGGAAGCTTCTACAATATACTAGTTCTTTCTCTCAACCACTACATTTTCTTCGGGATAGTAGGGAAAATTAGTCTCCTTCTTGCTACCTTCCTTGCAAAAGTTGATGAATTCATTTGAGATGTATTCCCCACCTTTGTTGGAACTGAAGATATTAATTTTATTTCCATTTTGATTTTCGACCAAAGATTTGAACTCCTTGAACATTTTGAAGGCCTCGTCATTATGCTCCAAATAATATGTCCATGTATTTCTTGAGAAATAGTCGATAAAGGTAATGTAATATAGATGGCCACTAAGTGAATGTACGAGCATCAGACCACATATATCAGAATGAATGAGATAGAGGATGTCTTTTGTCTTGTTTTCGTTGGAGGGGAATGGTCCTCTTGTCTTATTTCCACTAGCACACACTAGACACAATCCATCATGTTGAGCTTGAACATTGGGAATCCCAGAGATAACTTCTTCAATTTAGGAAGCACATCATAGTAAAGATGGGCTAACCTTCGATGTGAAATATCGCTTTGATGATTTGTATCATGGAAAATTTCTACAAGAGGTCTACCAATGACTCTATAGAGTCCTTCAAATCTAGATCTGAATGTGAAAGCATATCTCAGAGGGGATCCAATAGGCCAAGTTAATAATTTTCCCTTGATGAATGCAAGTCTCATTCCTTTGTCTTCCAATGCAGATATGGATACCAAATTCTTCTTGAATCCCGACACATACATCACATCATGAAGCAAAACAGATTCCTCATATTCCAAGTGAAATTTGATAGACCTAAAGCCTTTGACTGAATGAGTGGATTTATCTCCAAGAATAATCTTCAAACTTGACTCCCTCTCTAGCAAATTAGAGAGAACTTCTTTATACCCATAGAAATTATGAGAGGCCCCACTATCAACCAACTAGCTATCCAAAGCATATAAAAGAACAGTGCTTAGAACAGTGAAGGGACATTTATAAGAACTGAAGGTGGCATTCTTTTAAATAGACCTTGGACTACAATGGCATGTGAGGGCTTGGGCATGTAAGCAATCACCTGTTGGAGGCTTGATTGAAGATTGATCTAAAGTATTGAAGCCATCATTGTTGAAGCTTTGTAAAGACATCCTTGGAGCAACCTATTGAAGACAATTTAGGCTTTGCTTGACACATCACCAAAGCATTACTGAAGGATCTTTGAAGTCTTAGTAAAGTTGTTTGAAACGGATCATAGTAAAGCAGCGCTTGAACCCTTGAAGAGGCTAGAGCAAGAAATTATGAAGCACTTGAAGATTTGTTTGGTGCAGAACTTGGGTTTCCTATTGAAGACACCTTGAAGGATTCTTGAAGATATTTGGAAGACTTGTAGAAGCTGGACTTGGAGATATTATTGGAGGCCATGATGCATTGTTGAAGGCCCTCATGATGTGACCTTGGAGAAATTGTTTGGGTGACATGAAGAGCAGCGGTGACACCTTCTGAGAAGACAAAGTTTTCATTGATGAGATAAGTGCTTTGAAGATCGATTGAGGGAGCCTTGAAGTACCCTTAAATCTATATTGAAGAATTGAAGTCGTGGGTTAGAGCCCTAGAGGATAGGAGTCCTCAAGAAGGCCAACTTGAAGTTTGTACCAGAGATAGGGTTGGAGCCTTAGAGGTTGGTTCCTCAAAGTGGCAAGGTTAGAGCCTTGGGAATATAGGGTTAGAGCCCTAGAACTTGGAGCCTCATTAGTTCCAAGTCGATGCTTGGAAAAGTACAGTTGGAGCTTCATGGATTGGAGATTGGTGTCTTTATCTAGGGTTGGAGCCCTAATTATTATTGTACTTGATTCATTGTAAAGAGGATTGGAGTCATTGTCATTGATTAATAGAACTATTATTCTATCATTGTTCATTTTGTGTTCTAATTATAAGTGATCTTAACTAGTAAAAATAACAATTGAAAAGAAATATCGATTCACCCCCCGCGCCCCCCTCTCAGTGTTTTCAATAGAGGCTTGGAGAGCTATCTATTGGATCTTTAAAAGGAGGAAGAGGAGATCATTTGGGACATCCTGGATTTGAGCATCGTCTTGTGTGAGAGTTTTGAGAACCCACTTTTCTACTTTAATAGCCCCAGGGCGGAAACCCTCGAGTGATTTTGGTGAGTAGACGAAAACCCACCTCATTCCCTTGGTTGATTCATCCAGAATTCACAAGTTGTAGCAGTGTTGCGGGGGAGCGCCCCTCGCCCCCTCCCTCTCGATCCCGCTCCCAATCAGCGCTCCGGGCGGGAGAGACTCGGGAGTGGGTCGGGAGCGCGCTCCCAAAATCGCTCCCAGGAAAAAAATTATGCTTCTTGCCTATTTCCGAATCGAATTGGGGAGTGTTTCTCTCGTCGCTCCAGGAGCAATTTTTATACCCCGGGAGTGGTTGGGGAGCAATCACTCCCCGACCGCTCCCGGGCTATAAAAATCACTCCCGGCAGCGTGAGCGATGCCCCAAAAAAAATTCGCGCAAAATTAAAAATAATAATAATAATAATGAACCAAAAAAAAAGACGACAGTTGGAAAAAATAAAGTGAGGAAAGGGAGGGAGGGAGGGAATATAAATAACACCTCCCTCAAATGAATTTCATTATTTTAGAAATTGAGAGAGTGAGGGGCAAGAGAGAGCGAGAGTGAGAGCAAGACAGCAATGAGCAAGAGAAAGCAAGGAGCAAGGAGCAAAGACTTGCAAGGGGAGATTGGAGGCCAAAGAGGTAGGCTCTATTCTAGCAATTTTTTTTATGTTCATTCCTAAATAAATAAATAAAAATATTTCTCTTATTCCCATTCCATTTTTTTGCAAATTCAAAACTTCAAGTTTCAAACATCATGGTTATACTTCTTGGCATTTTCTTCTTCTTCGTTCCTTTTTTGGTTATAATGATGTTGCAGAGTAGAAAAAGGAAGGTTGAACATGAAAAAGGGGATGACGAAGTGGGTCATAGTGGATTTGATGAAAACCCTTGAGAGGAGGAGCTAGAGGAGAATGAACATGAGTCTCAAAAAAATAAACAAGACCAAACTCCATTGTGGAAATATGTTAATAGGCCTGAAGCAGGGAAAGGAGGTGGAACCACTAAATTTCATTGCCCCCATTGCAACAATAATTACACAGGTTCATACACCCGTGCCAGAAATCACCTTTGCGGGAAAAGGCCATGGGATGGAGATAAACAAATAGAAATCAAAACTTGTACAGGTGTGTCAGCAACAAATAGAGCCAAAGACATAAGGGAAGAGAATGAAGCCCAATACAAATCTAAAAAATCAAAGGGTTCCTTTGAACCAAGCTCACAATCACATGCACAAAGAACTCCTTCAGCATCCTCCCAAAGCAGTGGATATGGAGGCACAGGGTCACCAAGTTTAAGGCGTAGAAGCATATCAGATTTCCTTGATGAAGGGTGTAGGAATGATGTGGATTCAAAAGTTTACAGGGTTCTCTATGCATGTGGGATACCATTCAATGTTCTTCGCTCACCTTATTGGCA
>APFE031309937.1:98079-109574 GCA_000404065.3 Pinus taeda
CCAAATCAGAAGCTTTTGAAAATGTCGCTCGCGTTCCCAAGTAGCACTGAGTTGCAGCTTATTGATTTTCAATGTATTTTGGTGGCCAATTGTGGCATTGTTGCAGATCTTTTGAGGTCATTCTCTCAATCATTTTTCCAGCATTATATGTACTCTTTATTTAATAAAATAAGGTTGAGTTCCTCTGCACATTTGACTTGTTTATTCTTCAGTTGCAAAATATATTTCCAATTTATTGTTGATTTTGTGGTTCAAAATTGTGTTCATGGTTTATTTAAATTGATGGCTAAATTTTCTAAAGCAATATCTGCAACTAGTTAAAGAGACATATCATTAGATAACTAACAATCAGGCCGTATATAGGTCTGCAAACAAAAGTGACTTATCATTAGACAAATAACAACCAAAACAAAGATTGTCCAAGGAAAAATCCCCTATACTACTCTGACAATCAAAATCCACACTCTAGAAGTGAGTTCACGCTTAGCTGTGTAGATACGGGCAACCATAGATATCCATGGGTAATCCTATGACCCTTTTTAGGGTCATTTTGAGATGACCTTATAGATCGTAGCCTCCTTTTTGAAAATAAAAATATCCGATACTTTGAACACGCACAAAACATAATTCAATGGTGCGGTTTACAAAGGCCTAAAATATGGACGAGTGTTGTGACTATAATACGTTTTTGGATACTCAACATGGACATGATTAATCACTTTTCCTTCTCCAACTTTAATAAACAGCAGATGAATTTGCAATTTAAAGATAGAAAAATACATAGTATCATATTAAGGACCACTTGAACCATGGTTCGTCAGACCTGTTAAGTACCTTTGATTACAGACGGAAACCAATTCCAGGATAAATTGATATGACAAATCTTCCCCTTTTTTCCCAAAAGAATTAACACGTATATTTGTTGTTTTGTTTAAAGGCATTTAATCTTGAAAGAAGTGCACTGTGCAAAAATTCTCGAAGTGACTTCTTAGTGCCCAACGGTAGACCAAGTGATTACACAAATCATAACCAGCACTGTAAAAACAATTATTTTTCTAAGTCCAAGAAAGACTTCCGATTCCCAATGGAAACAGCCTGCCTTTGCATTGACATTAACACAGTGCTAGATGTTCCATGGACTAGATGGAACCACCTTGGACTATGTGACACATAACAACATTCAGTATAAAATTATACAAGCATAAAGATATGTTGAACTTCAGAACACGAGAAAATAAGTAGAATAATCTATCAAAGTTACAGAACCAAAACAAGATCCTACGGTGAACTTTGTATAGCATGAAAGTAAACAGAAAGTCCTTTCTTTCATCCCATCAATTATATACACTAGATCAGTAGATGATGGAAAACCACTAAATTTTCCTCCTGTCAATAACGTTGCATATAGAAGTTACTAAAACCTCTGAACCTCAAGCCTTTCATTATTTTGTTTGAAATAGTTTGGTTTACAGGGAAGCAATCTTTTCTTATTTATTCATAACATACATTCTTAGATCATAACTTACTACAATGGAACAGTACGCCATCTCTGTGCACATAATGGTCCTTTTCAGAAGGTAAAACTCAAAAATCAATTTCTATATTGTCTTAATGCATCAGAAGGCGATAAGCCTTATTCTGCCTTTCATCTTTGTATTCATAACCAAGAGTTTCTGCTTTTTCTATAAATTGTTCTTCATCCTCTTTAGGAACTTGTATGCCAACCAGTACATTTGCACCCATTTCACCCTGCATATCAGTGTGACAGAAAATCAAAATACTTCTCACAGACAGAGACCTTCTTAAAATAACACTATCACTTATAGTGCGAACATATAACAAAGCAATAAAATGAAATCCACAGACATGTAGAGGCAGATATGCACCTGTGCACGGTAATGAAATAGACTTATGTTCCAGCGAGGACTGAATGCATCTAGAAATTTCATCAATGCACCTGGCCTCTCAGGAAACACAAATCTGTAAAGCAATTCATTTTCCAAATTTGAACGCCCACCCATCTGCAAATAAATTCAGCGATAATGAACTAGGTTAATGAAACCCAATAGGATTCCTAGAAGATAATAACTTTCATAAAAAAATGGCATATTTTTATTGATCAATGTTATCAGGACCAGACTGGTCATCGAACCAGTAGACCCCCCAGACTGGGAACAGGACAGAAACCGGTAAAAAAACTGAACCAAAAAACCAGTCAACCAAAAACACAAAATATTCAAGTTTTAAAGAAAAACACATATATTCATGTGCATCTATATGAATCCAAAACATTTATACACAAATAAGGAAAAGTTCTCATTTATAGAGCATGTAACAGCGCACATAACCAAAATAACATAGAGTGCAATCCATCTTTGAACTGAAAATACATAGAAACAAAACAAATAAAAATAAAAAAAAACAGGTCCTAGAAGGCCTCTAGACCCATCTGCAAATGAATTCAGCCATAATGAACTAGGTTAATGAAACCCAATAGGATTCCTAGAAGATAGTAACTTTCATAAAAAAAAGGCATATCTTTATTGATCAATGTTATCAGGACCAGACTGGTCATCGAACCAGTAGACCCCCCAGACTAGGAACAGGACCGAAACCGGTAAAAAATCTGAACCCAAAAACCGGTCAACCAAAAACACATAGAATATTCAATTTTTAAAGAAAAACACATATATTCATGTGCATCTATATGAATCCAAACCATTTATACACAAATAAGGACAAGTTCTCATTTATAGAGCACATAACCAAAATAACATAGAGTGCAATCCATCTTTGAACCGAAAATACATAGAACAAAAAAAAAAACAAACAAACAAACAAGTCCTAGAAGGCCTCTAGGATCCAAAAAAATATCATGCTACAACAAATACCTACATATCATTAAAATCTTTGCCTATATTGGGATCTCCATGCTCAATATCACCCTCTAAGCATTAAAATAAGATAAAAAAATGTTTAGCATGTCAATTCAAGATTTTGTTTGAGTGATGGGTACATTTTTAGTAGGATAACGATAGATGAGTTCAACAATCAAAGCCACTATCATCAAGGTACATGGAGGGTTTGTTGCTCTTGATTGAATACTAGTTTCATACCCTCGTCCATGACAAAATCCAATGGAAACATTGCAATCCCCCTGATCCCGAAATCTTGAAACACTATTAAGTTTGCTGGATTTTGAGTGAGATTAAAATTCTACTTTCTACATATGAAATCCAATGAGGTCGGAACTACTCTCAAACATCTTGTGTCACTTCATGGTAATATTAAAAATTTAAGTAAAAGAAGGATGAAAATGAAAGATAAAGGAGAATGTCGTTCTCCTATATCTTTCATTTTCATCCTCCTTTTACTTTAAGAATGTAACATTATCATGAATTGCATAGCAATAGTAAGGTCATAGGCTTGAATATTAGGCACCTATTGTGGGCCAGTACCCAGCTAAGACAAAATTAAAATTACAATATAAAAAAAAATAGGCCCCACGTGATGTATTGTACGCGGCTTTACTGAACTGGTACTGATAACACTGTTATTGATATTCATTCATCTCTGTACTATAGAAGTATACCACTTGACAGGAGTTACAGTTCTTAAAACAAAATTTTTAACTATGGGTGGGAATCATAAGTTGTAGCTATTGCTGGGACATAAAGCCACCGAAAGTTTGTTAGTCGTGTTCTTCCCTTGTGCCATGAAATAAAGGTTAGTCTGAAATTTGAATTGGTCTTGCTTAAAATATGCGGAGCATTAGAATTTCTTAGCTATCAGGTCAAACATTGGCAAATAAAGTCAGTTGTAATCCCTTATTCCCTTCAAGCTCCCTAAATATGTTAAATCTTTAACTCATTTAAACTCCAATTATGCAAATATGCCATCCTTAGAGAAATACACACTATTATAGCTTACATAAATACCGAGATGTAGTGTATCTATAGATGAAAAGTAGGTGAGGATAGACATGGGTGAGAATGGTGACATGTTTATAACATATGTATTCAAAATGTAAGCTACAGCTAAAAAATAAGGTAGGTAGGATAGATAATTACTAGATGCCGCAGATGATCTTTAGCCAAGTCATTGTCTGTCAGATCTAATGTCTTCAGACCAGAAGATTCCAGGCGATCCTTCATTGCTATCAGCTCCTCAGCCTTGTGAACGCCAACACTAAATGAAAGCGAATATCAGAATGAATAAATACTGTTTTTCAAAGATGTGCATATCTATTTCTTTCAGAATGAAACATCAAAGCTTGACAAAATGCCAGTGTCTCCAACATAGCTACAACTATTTGCTTTCATCATGACAGTTACTATATCATTAGCCAAGCCGATACGATAGCCATAGCAATGACAAGTCAATGAATAATACTAAACAATTTCTGGAGTTGTTGAAATGGACTTAAAATTCTATTTATTAATACACCAAACATGCAAAGAGGGGAAACAACCTTTATTGCTCCAACTGAGAGCTAAACGAGAAAAGATAGAGATAAAACTCATAATAAGATATGGTATACCTATATAAAACAAGCGCTTTGTCTTTACCAACATCATACCGATATTTGAATTCTGTTATATTAATGGGCCCCACCTGCCAATTCAGAAAAACGATCAAAAACATTCAATGTTTTGAATTTTCAAAGAATTGACATGGAGCTCTTTCATCACTACATAATATTACATACCAGTTGGCAAAAGTTTTTGAAAGAACCATGCTCCTCTTGAAGAAATGTTGCAAGAACAGCCTCCCTTTTGGCACCCACATCAGCAAGTTGAGTTACCAGCCTCAGGCGTTCAAAGTTCATATTTGCACCACTGGTTATAGCTACTACAGTTTCATCCTTTAATCCATAATATTTGCAATATGCATTTGCTCCTGCTAAGGCCAGTGCACCAGCAGGTTCTAAGATACTTCTCTTTTCCTCAAACATGTCCTAAATCACACGATAAATCATCTAGTTATATAGGCATTTAATCAAAGAAAATCCCATATAATATGTTTATATAACAAATACCTTTAAAACAACAAACGAATTTCCAAGTGTAAAAGCCAATGTCCAAGTGAGAAGATTTGAAGGATCATGGTAATCTTCCTGATCGAAATTGTTTGTGAATATTTAATTAGCATTTCCCCATAATAATGCATTATATTCCTTTCAAATTAAAAATCGAATACACTACAACGCAATTCTCTTCATTTTGAGTGAAGACAAGTTAGAAGAAACATATATTTGCTGGAAAAAAATTAATAAGAAAGAACTCTCGGGAACTCTTGTAAGACCTCATTTGTATTCCTCATTGTCGCTTGGATTTTCGCTAGCTCTCTTTGAAGATTTCGGACCTGTTGTCGCTCAAATTGTACACCAGAATGTGACAATGCTCAAGGTAGGGATTGCCACTTTGATCCTTGCCCTCTCTGTTTAAGTTGTCTCCTCACTGCAAACTAAGCAGGGTAATCCCTATGGATAAGATGATGAACAACATGTTGGGAACCAACAAGTTAAGGAGACACAATTAAATGGCCTAGCAACTTGGATGGAAATAAGAGGCAAGTATGATTATCAAGGACACTTTAATTAGATTCCTTAAAATTTTAAGTTAGAGGCCAGTGTAACGAATAAAGTTTGTATACGCAGCAAAGTAATCTTCAAAACACTTGCATGATGTAAACATCCATAGTAGGACAAAAGTAGTTGTATATTGAATATTTATATAGAAGAATTAATGAAATGATTACAAATGCGGGTTAGGGCCTACTTATATACCTACAGAGATACCTCTTCACCAACGATCATGTCCTTGGGGACATACCTCTTCATTAATTAATTACTAGTTAATTAATCATTATGTATTATTGTTTACATTATGTATTATTTTATATATATTTTATCCATAACAAAGAGTGTCTTAAGAGATTAATTACTTGCACGATTAGGATTAAATTTCAAAGCTACTAGATGAACAGTTGTTGCAATATGCAAATTCTATCGTATATGAAGTGCAGGACCTAAAACTACGTGAGATGCAAGCTATTGGTTACTTTTAATTATATGCTTATTTTAAGTCATTCCTTCTCCTCAATTCTTTTGGAAATAATCACAAACGCAAGTTGTAGGGAGAATCCCAAAAGAAGGAGGCTGTGGCCTCATTAACGATACCTCTCGTGGGGTTCTGAACACCTAGGTGTCTTCGTTCCTACAAGGGATTGCCCCAAAGAGAACTGCAAGGTCACCTATGTTAACTATGAATGAGGGTCTAGAGTCCTCAAATTATTTGAAAAAGGTGTTCCTATCTTCTTACAACTTAGCTTATGCTTGGAGGTGTGTTTTAGAAATGCACTTCTAACTTAGGATGAAATGCAAGATGTGAGTGGTAGCTTCAATGAGATAATTAAGAGAATTTAGTACTTCAACTTGAAATCAAAATGCTCACAATGATATTCAACACAAGGCAACAAGAGCAAGTAAATGAAGCACTTTAGAGCAACTTAGCAATTATCTCAATGAAGCAACATGAAACTAGAAATTCCAATAAGACAAGTTAGCAATTCCAATTATTAATAAGATTAACTCGAGAACAAACTTTGGAGCACTTAATCACAATGAATAAGGCTAGTAATTTCAAATACTCAAGATTCTTATTAGATGTTCTCAACATATAACTTATGTCAAAAGTTGATTAGCAAAAAGGCACAAGAAACAACTTTATATCACAACATCTATTTGCCACTTAGATCATCAATTAATTAGGCATGAAGTAATAGCAAAATAGATACAAGCACAATGAGGGATGACATTGCTAACAGTGATATAGTGATATGATGTCAACAAGTGCATCAAATTAACAATGGATGCCAAAGAGAAACAATGCAAAGATGCAAGATGCAATAGACAAGTTAATGCAAGACTTATATGGTCAATTCACCAATGGATCTCCCACAATGTCACCACTTTAAAAATGAACAAGACTTTAATAAAACAGATCAGCAAGCTATACTTGTGAAGCGGTCCCAAAAATGACAAGAAACAATAGAGATTTAAGCCCTTAAAAGATGAATGTTACTTCTTATAGTAATTAGGCTTATTTAGAATTGTTTTTAGGGTTCTTTAAAGTGATTATTATGTGATTATGCCACTGCAATAGATTAGCTTCAGATCTGATATGTCATGACAGTCAACGAAAGAGAGATAGGGATAAAGGATCAAACCCTTAACGCCCTAAGCCTTGCTTCACCAGCAATTTTGCCAAATTCAGCCCAGCTTGAGGCACCAAAGGAAGTGATTTGGCAACAGTTAAGCCTTTGAACACCTGCAACCACCAATGATTCGCTTGGAAAACAACGAGATGCTCTCAAAACCCTACAGCTAAGGCAAGTGTAGGCCTTCTAGCCTTCTAGGCCTGCGGCTAGACTAGTTGAGCAACTATGGGAAGTGCAAGTGCCAACACATGAAAATTTTCCCTTGTATAGATCTGCAACTTAAATGTATTAGCATAAAAAGCAAGTTTGATGACTGATCAACCCTTTTAGAGCATGCAGCTAGGGCTTTCCAAGCCCTCTAATCCTTGTGGCCATGCCTAGAAGTGCCTTTAGGGTTAGCGGCTAGGCCTCGTAGAGCTAAAATGATGTGACAAATGAAATTTTGGCCCTTGAAACCCTTCTTCAATGGATGAGAAGCCTGCAAAACCAAGATTAGTCCACTAGATGACAAAAATACAATGAGAAATCACTGCAAACCCTTGCCAAAAAATGTTTCAACCCTGCAAAACAAAGAATTAGCTCTTCAAATCACTTGAAAAGACAATTTTAGGCCCTCCTCGAGTTGCAACCTCAGCTTAGAAACCTAATTAGGGTTGGAGCTTGCCAAGAGGACCTCCAAGAGGCTTCGGCTAGGGATTTTAGCCCTCATCCTAGCGGCTAGGCCAAGAATGGCCTCTAGCCCTTACGACTAGGCCAATCTAGCCACTAACCCTGAGAAATGCCCAAAAATGCCCTCATCCTTGAGAATCCACCTACAAAACAACTTCAAAAGATAAACGCTACAGAAAAAACCCCAGTTGCAGTAGTAGAAAAGCCTTGTAAGGCTAGCGGCTTCCTAAAGGAGGCTAAATGTTGCAAAAATGGGACTTGGGTCTTGTAGATCTTGGTATCTAGACCCTAGATCAACCCTCAAAAGGTGAACGACTTGCTTCTTTAGGTCTAATACCCCTCCAAGCCCTAGTCGTCTAGGCTAGGTGAGGGTTAGGACCTTCACACTTGAGTTTGTCTTGAAAGTTTTAGTCCTTTGGCACCTGCAAAATCAATTAATAGAGCCCGAGACACAAGATCTAGAGAAATATAAAATAAAACCCCAAAATTATTATTTACAAAATGAGAAAAATAATTTATACGAGTTAGAAATAATTTACAAATTATTTACAAAAGATCTACAATAATTTATAAAAGAATATATGCTCTAATTACCAAATAATTCATTAATAGCCCAGCGATAAATTTTGCAAGATAATTTGATAGAAATAATTTTAATTTTAATGCACAAACCCAAACTCTGCAAAACAGATTCGTTAGATAAGGTCAAGGTCGAAACAAAATGCAATCACCTTGAAGTCCATGTGCTTGGGTCACACCCAAGGGCAAAATATCTAAAGATCTCTACACATAAGATAGATTATTAGTTCCAAATGGGTTCGATTCACACAAGAAGTCTAGAGACCTAGAGGTACCTGCTAGATCTACTAGGTTCAATGTGCTTATTCTAACCCAGTACCTAAAGTAAGATACCTGTACTAATAGATAATCCAACCATTGGCTATGGAACAATAATCTTCAGTCAAACGATTAGAGCATTAAACTTAGTTCAACACACACCATGAATCATCAAGCGAGAATACACCATGAATTGAAACCCCAAAGTCTTTATTAATGCAGAAATTCTAGCAAAGCTTAGCTCAGTACAAAAAAAAATCGATCTAAGGAGATCAAGATACCAAGAGGAGCTTGAGTGCTTCCTTATATAGAAAAGATGAGAGGGAATAACCCATCCAAGTGGAAATAACGGCAAGTTTCATTGATCCATGGCTTGATCCTAGAGGAGAAAATTCAAATCCTTGATTAGCTGGCACAAATCTCCAAAAAAAAATGATTTTCCTTGTTCACTGTGTTGGAGGAGTCAAACTTTGACTTTTGGACCATAGAGGACCTAGAAAAAATAGAATTATCGTTACTTGTGCAAAATAATTCTCTGCTTGGCCCAAAAATTTCGAATTGCTAGGAAAATAGTCTTTTCTACCCCAATGAATTTCTGGACTGGGTCCTTCTACCTTGGAAATGAGGCATGTTATTTTTTACTTGAATTTTTCCTTTGCAAATAACCTCAAATAATTTTTTGATGAATTTTCCACTTGGAGTGTAATTAATTTTCCCTTCATTTTTTTTGGATAATTTTTTGCTAATTTAATTTTTAGTTTTGCTAGAAATTTGAATAAAAAGACTCAAGAGGGGATTAATTATCTTTCTACCCTCTAAGTGTAGCTAAAAATATTTCGATAATTGTGTTCTAATTATGAGGAACCATTCACCAAAAATATTTCCTATATAACACTTTTACATCAAAATATTACAATATCAACCCTCAGAAGGGGAAATACACAGACATACACTCTTGAGACTTAACCAAATTCTGCGACAAGACACATGATCTAGTATGAAAAATACATAGTCTCGATAAACACTATGAGTCACCTAAGACCTCGTCAATGAGCTTCACCCTATCTTTGGGATATATCTGGGAGAAAAAATCTGCCAATTATTCATATTTACAAACACACATAATTTGGTGAGGTTTAAAAACTCCCTAGAGTGAAACCCTTTGAGAAGAATCATAGGCTTACCTAGGCGTTGTTACAAGGGTTGATAGTCATACTAGAATCATTTTTACAATAAACTTGCTAAATTTGGGATTACAATGATGACATGACCCAAAAAAAATTATTTGTTGCTATATACCTTGCTTCCTGGACTATTAACATGTATATGGTCAACTTTTGGCTCTACTTGGGGACACGTTGCTATGACAAAGGAATGTGAGAATCTAGAATCATGTATCCAAGAAAACAAAGTAACATCAGGCAAATACCCGCTCTAAATCAAAATCATATATATATATATCACATCTGCTAGAATAGAAATCATATTCTAATAATGAAACTTAAAACTATCTAATAATAGAAATAAAATTTTATTTAGATAACAGAAATGAACCTATTTAAGAAAGTAGGGTTAGAGATACAATACAAAGGATGCCCTATGGCATCAAATGTCATCTTTGTAGTCCGATCTAGAGAACCTGTCTGTTCACAAGTGGATCCATTATTTGCTTATCCAATGTTCCCTATTGAATCTTGATTCTCTTACGCTGATGAAGGCTTTCAATATCGTATGGCATACTCACATCAAATCTCTTCCTCTTTCCCTTTTTGTTCATGAGATAGGACGAAGAGGAGTCTCGGACTTGCTTTTCCATGGGCTCAAAGAAATCAGTCAATACTGCAATATATTCTGCATGATGCCCTTCAACCTCTGCATTGTCAAGCCTCCTAGGGTTCTCAAGATGATGCCTTCTTTCAACCTCTCTGTATAATCATTACCATACCACCCTCAGCGACAGAAATAGTAGCATAAGATAAGCCTAACTGAATGCACCCTCCAAGATCAGCTACAAACTTTCTTGATAACAGCATTCCCCATACATCAGGTACATCTATAACAGCAATATCGATGGTAATTATCCTATACAGGAAATTTTCCAAACAAACTTGTAAATCCTTAATCACACCAAGAACCCAAATCTTCTTTGAATCCATGGAAGAGGTGCTATTATAAGGCCATGACATTCTCAAATTCAATTGGTCCATGACCTTCTTAGTCATGACATTGGTTGAAGCCCCGGAATCTAACATACAATTATGCAACAATCGATCATTTACCATTAAAGTTAAGAAGAAAGGTTGATGATCCTCATTCATCATGTAACAATTTGAGTCCTTTAATTTGAATTCTTCATCCTTATGGTGGTCATCAATCTTGTTGGAAATAATACTGAGAGGGGGGGTGAATCAGTATTTACAAATCAATAACTTTTCATTTCCGTAATCAGATTTATATACGCTACTTCAATGAAGGGAACTCGCGTGTGCACGCAACTGTTCTTAAGACAACCAGCATATATCCAATGAACTTTTGATTCAGTTAATTCATCATATGTTGATCTCTAATCAATGCATCAGTACCAATGTTGCACGAAGCGGGAGCGAAGCGGAAGCGCGAAGCGGAAGCGCGGAGCGCGGAAGCGTCATTTTCCAAAAATCTAGGAGGCGAAGCGTCCGCGGAAGCGTCTGCTATATATATATATTTTTTTATATTTTTTTGCATTTATACTCAAAACAAACATCCCCAATACCAAATTAATTGTAGAA
>APFE031309947.1:0-17276 GCA_000404065.3 Pinus taeda
ATGCAAAGGCTATCAATACTCTATTGGGGAGTCTATCACAATCAGGATTCGTCAAGGTTATGCAGCTCAAAATCACAAAAGAAATATGGGACAACATCATTCTAAGCTATGAAGGAGACGATTAGGTAAAACGTGCAAAACTACAATCTCTCAGAATTCAATATGAAACTCTGAGAATGCACAATGATGAAAGTGCAGCTAACTATTTCTTACGTATAGATGAGATTGTTAATCGCATGAAAAACTTGGGTGAAGAGATAAAAGAAGTTACTTTACTTGAAAAGGTTCTAAGATCCTTGTCTCCTAAGTTTGAATCAAAAGTTTTTGCCATAGAAGAAAAGCAGGCTCTTCAGAGTATTACTATGTCACAGCTGCACGGAATCCTAACTACTTTCAAAATGAGAAAAGGGGGTCCATCAAACATGAGAGAAGTCGTATTCAAAGCTTCAAGAAAAGGAGAACTCAATGAGTCAGGACATACGTAAGAAGGAGAGGCCGAATCAAACTTTTTCAAGAACCTTCAACGGGGTTCTAGAAGATTCAGAGGTAAACTACCTTTCAAAATGTTTTGCTTGTGGAAGAGTAGGTCATTATGCTACTAGATGTCCTCACAAATATAAGATTGATAGAGGTAAGGAATCAGAAAAATAGAATAGAAAACAAAGTGTAAATAAAAAGATTTACTATACGCATGAAGATAGTGATGGTTCATCAAATAGTGATGAAGATGAAAATAGTAAAGATTATAGACTTCTGATGGCTTTTGAAGATGATGATTTCTTAGATGCTTCAGATGAAGATGGTCTCTATGAAGAAATTTCTAAACTTAAAATCTGTTTAGAAGAGAAGAGTATGATTATAGATACTCTGACATTCCAACTTGCTGAAAGGGAAAAACACAATGAAAAGTAAGAACGTGAAATTGTGGGTCTAAGAAAAGAAATTGAGAAAACAAAAGCTCTCAATCTTAGGTTTGCTAAAGGATAAAAAACTTTAGATGAAATTATCTAAGTGTAGCATTCTCCTCTGATAAAGATAGGTCTTGGATATACTGAAGAACCATCTCAAACACATAAGCCATCAACCTCCAAAAGCTATCTAGATGCAGCAAGGAGAAGTGAACAGGTTGACAATTATCAATAGAGGCTTAAAGCAAATCACCAGTAAATCGACTTCAATCTACTTAAAGGATGAACAGAAGCTATAACCAACCATAGGTAAATCATTCTCAATTTGCTTCAAGAATGAATGTCAATGGAGACTACAATCATCAGTTCAGTAGACTCGATAATCGCAGGAATTTCTTTAATGGCCAGTGTTTTTCATGTCATAACTTTGGACACAAAGATGCTCAATGTGTTGGTTACAATACCATCATGAATAGAGAAGCACGAAATCAAAGGAATGTGATTGGGATCATGAAAAGGACCTACAATAACGTTTATGCTCTTAAAAATGAAATAGAATGCTCTATCTATAACATCTTCGGTCATGAAGACTCTGAATGCAAGAGTAAATTTAGGCAAACATCTCAGAAGGAGCAAGCTTCATTAGGTCCCAAAACATGGAAAAAGAAAGAACCACAAACCAAATGTTGTGGTATAGCCTTATATGCAGAAGCATAATAAAATCAATGGTACATCGATAGTGGATGCTCAAAACACATGATAGGTGATAAAGAAAAACTTCAGTCATATAGTGCCTTAGAAAAGGAAAGGAAGGTCTCATTTGGAAATGACACCCTTGCGGTCATAAAAGGTAAAGGCTCTATTCTCTTAAAAGAAAAGGTCAAAGCTGGGAATTTTATGTATGTTGATGGCTTAAAGCATAATCTATTGAGTGTTAGTCAAATGTGTGATCAAGGAAATGAGGTAGTATTTCGATCAAATGGATGTGTTGTTCGTGAGATTGATATAGGAGAAATAGTGATCAAAGGCATAAGAACTCCAAATAATTTATACATACTCAAGGGAGGAAAACAACAATGTTATCTAAGAAAAAATAATGAACACTGGCTATGGCACAGAAGATTGGGGCATCTAAGCTTCCCTCAGATAAGGAAAGCATGCAAATACTAGGTTGTTTGCGATATTCCTCACATCAGAATTCCAGAAAATACAATATGCAAATCATGTCAGTTTGGTAAGCAAACCAGAACACTTTTCCCTGAGAAGGAAGGATCAGCTAGTAAGCCACTTGAACATGTCCATACTGATTTATGTGGTCCATCAAGGAAGAAATCAGATCATGGAGAAGAATACCTTCTATTGTTCATTGATGAATTTTCTAGAATGTGTTGGATAAGACTTCTAAAGCATAAAGATGAAGCATTTGAAAAGTTTAAAGCATTTAAAGCTTTGGCTGAAAATGAATCAGATCTCAAAATCAAATGCCTTAGGTCTGATCGAGGAGGGGAATTTACCTCGGATGAATTCTTCGACTTCTATGAAGAACATGGAATAAGAAGGGAATTCTCTACCGCAAGGACTCCTCAGCAAAATGGAATGGTAGAAAGGATGAATAGAACTATTCGACAAATGGCTCGTGCTATGCTAGATGATTATTGAACTCTTGTCACCTTATGGGGTGAAGCTGCATTTTCTGTTGTCACTATTCTCAACAAAACGAATGTTCGGCTAAACTGCACTCAAAATCCTCATGAACTTTGGTATGGTAAGACTCCTACTGTAAAATAATTCAAAGTTTTCGGAATCAAATGTTACATCAAAAGGATTGATGAAAAACTTGGCAAGTTTGAACCTAGAGAAGATGAAGGCATTCTCCTTGGTTACTATTCCTGAAGTAAAGGATACAAGTGTTATAATAAAAGACTAGGGAAAATTGTTGAAAGTATTGATGTTGTGGTTGATGAAGCAGGCAAAAATCCAAAGTAGGTAAAAACTGAAGAATGTGAAGAAGATGAGAATTATCCTTCCCCATCAAATCAGACTAATGTTGAAGAAGAAGAAACCAATGAAACACCAAAAGAGTAGATAATGACAGAAGAAAAGACTCCATCCAGATATCTTCAGAAAAATCATCTAGAGACTCAAATTTTTGGGACAGAAAGAGGCAGGTGTACAGACAAGACAAACTATTATAGAATCTTCAAGCTATCTAGCATTGCTTTCCTCCATTGAACCGCAAAATGTACCTGAAGAATGCAAAGATGAATGTTGGGTATAGGCCATGAATGAAGAGGTTGAGAAAATTGAAAACAATAATACTTGGGAATTAGTTCCTAGACCTCATGATAAGAATATCATTGGAACCAAATGGATATTCAAAAACAAGTTGAATGAAAATGGGGAAGTTTTTAGAAACAAGGCTAGACTTGTTTGCAAAGGATATGCTCAACAAGAAGGTATATACTTTGAAGAAAATTTTGCACCTGTTGCTAGACTTGAAGCCATAAGAATGTTCCTTGCTCTTTCTAGCTTTTAGAAGTTCAAAGTATATCAAATGGATGTGAAATATGCCTTTCTTAATGGAGATCTAGAAGAGGAGGTATATATTGAGCAACCAAACGAATTCATCCTTGGAAATGATCCAAAATTTGTATGCAGACTTAGAAAGGCACTCTATGGTCTGAAAGAAGCTCCAAAGGCCTAGTATTATCATCTTGACAAATACCTTCATCAAGAAGGTTTTTCAAAAGGATCAGCTAATAGCAATCTATATATAAAAATTGACAATTATAAATTGCTAATAATTTTTTTGTATGTTGATGATATCATTTTTGGGACAAATGAAGAAGCCATGAGTCAAAACGTTTCTTTTGTAATGCAAAAATAATTTGAACTTTCCCTTCTTGGTGAGCTCACATATTTTCTTGGTTTACAAGTTCAACAAAATAAAGATGGTATTTTCTATCACAAACCAAGTACCTCAAGTAGATCTTAAAGAAATATGGAATGGAAGATGCTAAACCAATATGTACCCCTATAGTAACAGGATGCAGCCTCAGCGCAAATGATGAATCAGTAGCAGTGCATCAACCAACCTACAGATCCATGATTGGTAGTCCGCTCTATCTAACGAGTACCCGACCATACATCATGCCTGAAGTGGGAATAGTTGGAAGATTCCAAGCAAATCCAAAGGAAGCACATCTTTAGGTAGTCAAAAGGATTTTTAAATATCTTCAAGGGACACAAAACTTTGGTTTATGGTATCTCAGAGATACAGATCTTACACTTCATGCATATACAGATGTAGATTGGGTAGGAAGCGTGGACGATAGAAAAGGAACTAGTGGTGGTGCATTCTTCATGGGTTCCAGATTAGTGTCTTGGTTCAACAAGAAACAAAGTTCTATTGCATTATCTACAGCTGAAACAGAATATGTGGTTGTTGCATCTTGTTGTACATGACTTCTTTGGATGATGCAAACATTGCAAGACATTCAAATCACTTGTACTCAACCCATCTCCATTCTATGTGATAATACAAGTGCAATTAGAATTTCAAATAATCCTGTCATGCATTCCAAGACCAAGCACATACCTATTAAATATCATTTTCTCCAGGAACAAGTGCTTGAACAAAAGGTCAAATTGGAGTATGTTCCCTTCAATGAACAAGTTGTTGATATATTCACCAAACCACTGCCCAGAGAGACATTTGAATACCTCAGACAGAAGTTGGGAGTAGTTGATGCATCTTCTTGCCATTAATTCTTATATGTTTTAGAGAAAAGTTGGTGAACGCGAGTTTCATGAAGCATATCTGCGTACATACACCGGTTTCAGTGGATATAGTCGCATATATGTTGGATTGAAGAATATCAGTGGGATAGACATAGGATGAAAAGAGTCCAATACGGGTCTGACAGTGATCATCTGGCATAGGTTTAGGGGGAGCATATACTTCTAATAATACATCGTTGGCATTATCTTAGAAGTTTTTGGTACAATTTCATAGCGATTTTTGGTTTAGATGAAATAGAGGGAGATCATGGTTGCTAATGGTGACTGATAGATGTTGCTGATGATAGTTGTTGATAACTATCTCGTTTTAGATATTTTATTTCTATGTCATGTATATCTTTTACTATCAAGGTCATGTAACAACCTATTTTGTTTCCCCACTATGCCTGGGATGGACGATGTAATGTTCTTATCTTGTATAACCTTTTGATGTATCCCCACTTGGTTGGGTGCATGAGTCAATCTTGGTATATCCCCACTTGGTTGGGAGATGGATGTATGTATGAGTTGTTTGTGATAAGAAGGTAATTTATAATGTATAGAGTCTTGATCTTATTGTAGAATATCTTGTTGCAAACCTTGCTTATAGTTACGGGGAGCATGAACAACACACTTCAGCATATCATAGAATTCAGCATGTACTCAGGGGGAGCATAACCCTTTGTCCTTGATGACAAAGGGGGAGAGTAACAGTGACTTGGGGTTGCCATCAAGTCCAAAGGGGGAGATTGTTGGCATTATGACACAGGTTTTGTCCTTGATGGCAAAAATTTCACCCTCTTGGAAATTTTTCTTAATCATGGTTCCACCTGCATTAAAAATTAATAAAAAAATATTATGCCCATTTTTGATGCTCGGTACTAGTTCCTCTGTCTCCCTGGGTGCACTCATGAAATGAAGGTTTAGATCAACTTTTGGGCAGATATTTCCATGTGGGTTGGTTGGCACATTGGTTAAGATCTCCCAATTTGGTGGACATGGTTTCGGGTTCAATTCCCACGGAACCAAGTTTAACACATAACCAATTTCTTTAACATGGGCATGGTTATGATTCGTTTTCATATCGCATATGGTTTTGATGCGCAATTATATGGTGGTTGGTTTATGTGTTAAATACAGTGGATAGTACATGGGGCCGTTGTACGTGGGTTGGCATGGTACATTAACATGGGGCCACGGCATGGTGGCAGGCCAGCTACGTGGCTGGTGCGGGCTCGGTACCCGCTGGCCTCCCCAAATTAATACGTATGGATATATAGATATATATGGTGAGGAGAGGTGTGGGTTGGTGTGGGTTGTGGTCCACCACTCCAATTTTTATATACTTTTTTTAGTTTTTAATACTAAAAGGAATTTTTGAAATTCCATATTTTTAATCAAAGGATTCATTTTAAAGAGGTGAAAATTTGTTCGTAATTTGGTTGGAGTTTTCCAGATTCCGTCCTCTGGAAAAGTCCAAATTGTGTCTCCATTAACCTGCCGAGTCAGCAAAAGTCAACCAAAACTTTGGCTGCCTCTATCTTCCTCATCTGGACTTGGATTGATGAAATGTTCACACCACCGTGATCATGACAATGAGATCTTTAACATGAACCTGGTTCGAGCATAATCCAAAAACTTTTATTTTTGAGCTTTCATAAGCCCTCTTTGTCCTGTGTGTGTCTCTGGAGTCACCTGGATCAATCCTCCCCACTAAGGAGCTTTTGGTCCTCCAAAAGAATGAAAAATAATCTCCAACTTCTCTGTACCTTGTCTGTATCATAAGTGTCTTTAAAGGTCTCACTTCCATCTCCTTCACCTTTGTTCTTTGGAGCCTTAAGCGATGAGTCAACACCTGCAACCTCTGCAACCTGTAGTACACTGTTTTGCAAATTACATGCTTGAATTTCATGACCAACTAATGACCCAAGCATCCCACACTTTCCATGAGTTTATAACACATACTCGGTGGTCAAGTTTACATCGAAACGAAAACAATACCCCAGCTATGAAGACAAGGACAACATATCACCGTTGCTCCAACAAGTGATGGAAAACACATCATCACTGCAAGACATGATTTACAAAGATATAGCCAAACACTATTTTTTCTTTCGACAAGTGCTGGAAACACGACATCACTTTCACAATTTATCATGCCACTAAAAAAAAGTTACCAGACATCATCATCGCTGAACAAGTGATGGAAAACACATCATCCCTTATACATTTTAAAATGAAACAAATTATTTACAAAAGTACGACCATGAAATGCTAACATGTCTAAAAACCATTTTTCACTTATCAAGGTGAATGAGTAATCACCCTATGATGATATTTCTTGTCGATCAATCGTTTCACCTAGTTCATGCACCAACACTTTGTATTTAAGGTGCTGCTCTAGATGGAGTCTCCAACAAGTGACTCTTTGATGGCCATTTCTATCGCAATGATTGCAATAGGTTTTCTTCCTCCATACTTGCTTAACAAGTTTCTTTACCTGCAATTGAGAGGGTCTTTCATACCTCATCCTTTTGTATACTGACATTATTTTCCAACACTTACAAAATGTATGGTTATGCAATCCACAAAAGGTACATGTCTTTCGATGCCATGTTTTATGTTCATCATTAACAACATGATCATAATTGAAATGAACATTCAAATGTCAAGAGTGGCTATTCCTTTCCATGCAGTCTCTAGTGTAAGTATAGAAATGAGAGCTTGCCTCAGCTCTTTCCCTGCAATGGAAACTGCCATGGGATGATGGTTATGTGTTCCCATCATTCTCTTTTCTCAACGATTTCGATGATGTCTCAGAAGCATATGACACCTTTGAGAATTCTCCATTGGTGTATCCCATGCCTGCAAATCAATGTTTATGCACAACCTCCAAAGGTTGAGTTATTCCTTTGTTATTAACACCAATTTATTTTTCCTCCTTGTGCCTCATCCTTGTAATGAGCCCCATGTTTGTCCCTGTAATTGGGATCTCCAAATATCCAACAGAAATTAGACTATGTGAAGATGAAACCAAAAGGAAATCAACATCTTTTACCTCATCTGTTGATTACGAAAGAACTAATGAGGGCCTCTCATCATTTGTTGTTGGTGGTTCGCTAACTATCACGGTGCATTCCCCAACTTCCTTTCTGACATACCCAAGTCCTGTTCAACACGGTAATTCCTCTACTTTGATGGGGTTGACAATGCCTTGGCTATTAATGACCAAACCTTTTCCTTCATACTCCATTTTCTTCAACAGTTTGGAGCCAATTCCTGTGGTATTATTTTCAAAAACAGTGAAGTCATCATCACGACACATACATGAATTCAGAGAATCACTTTTTACCTCACATGGGTCATGCTACAACTTTTCCAAGGTCTTCTCCTTTGCTTGCAGCCATTGTAGCAAACTATGTTTCTCCTCTTTTTGTTCATGTAGAAGCATATTCAATTCAACATTCTCTGTTTGAAGATTTTGGTTGTTGTACTTCAGTTCTTCCAGGGACTCTTCCATGGCTTGCAACTAAAGCTGCAATTGCTCCTTTTCCTCTGTCTCTTTTTGTATAGTTTACTACATTATTTTCACTCTTTTGGAAATTTTGACCATGGTCTCGTACATTTCCTTTTCATCCTCTGTCGCTGCACATTCCATTGTTCACGCTTGCAATTCAGATCCATGCAAACACAACTTTTATACCACTTGATCCAGGTCAGGGTGTGACAAAGGACCCTTCCAAGACCTTTTACTTTCGTGATGTCTTAAATTGCATTTTTAAAAGAACATACGTGAATACATCTACATGCTTTAAAGAAGAGGAACATGTTAATCATCAACACATGAAAACATAAGCCATTGGTAACAGAGTTCATCCAGGTGGGACTATGTCTCCGGGCCCCAGTGTCAAGATGGTGTAGGTCACTGCATTAAGTGTTTTCAATAGTGATGATGCACATAATAGGTGATGTTGCTACCATAAAAGGAAAATGCACTCACGTAGGAGTGGCTCCAAGAGATGTTCAGCTACAGGAACTCTCAGTCAAAAGACTTCTATCAGTATGACATAAACTCATGCATGGTGATCATGAGCATCATGGAAATATGGCATAAAAGGGATCTCCATGCAAACATACATCATGACAACATGAGTATCCCATCAACATACAACAAAGGGATCTAAAAACCCAACATGACGAATCATGACAATAAGTACATCACACAAATTATTTCGCATCACATCAAGAATGAATCATGAAAACAAGTAAGGAACAAGATCCAACATCAGACATAAAACAAGAATCTGTGTAGCACAATACATAGCAAAAGAAGTACATGAACACACTGCATATACCTCACATCTAGGGGCCATATGAAGAAAAGGATGTCCAACTGCTGAAGCTGTTTGTGCCATCAATCTCACGACATTGAATGACATGGAAAGTACTGGTCGCACATGAATGCTAACACCTGCACTCCACTTAGAAAAGTGGCTGAAAAAATAGAATGATCAAATGAAAAATCTAAATGCACCATCAAACTTGTGGTTTCAAATAGTGAAAAATCGACTATCAAATTTATGAATTCTGAGAAAGTGGAAATCTGGGGCTCAAGGAATCTTTTAGATTCCCCCTAGATTCCTCATAGATGCCCTCCTCTAGGTCCTCTACAAATTGGCTACTAAGATTAGGAAACTGATTGTACCATCAAATTTTTGTAACCGAGAGGTGTAAGATCAACAAAAGATTTGTCCAATTTGGACACTTCAAAAATTTCACCCTCCTAGAAATTTTGCTTAGTCATGGTTCCACCTGTATTTAAAATCAATAAAAAAATATTATTCCTCATTTTTTGTGCCCACTCCTAGTTCCTCCATCTGCCTGGGTGCACTGGTGATATGAAGGTTTATATCAACTTCTGGGTGGATATTTCCATGTGGTTTGGTTGGCACATTGGTTAAGATCTTTGAATTTGGTGGAGGTGGTTCCAGGTTCAATCCCCAAGGAACCAAGTTTAACACATAACCAATTTTTTTAACGTGGGTGCGGTTATGATTTGTCTTAATATGGAATATAGTTATGATGCGTTGTTATATGGTGGTTAGGTTATGTTTTAAATAACATGGATAGTACATGGGGCCATTGTACGTTGGTTGGCATGGTACATTAACATGGGGTCGCTGCATGGTGGCGAGCTAGCCACATCGCTAGAGCGGGCTTCATAGCTGCTGACCTCCCCAAATTAATACGTATGGATATGTATATGTCTGGTGGGGAGAAGTGTGGGGTGGTGGGAGTGGTGGCCCACCACCCCCCTTTTTATATATATATTTTTTAATTTTTAATACTAAAAGGCATTTTTGAAATTTCGAATTTTTGACCGAAGGAGTCATTTTAACGGGGCGAAAATTTCGCACAGAATCTGGCCAGAGTTGGCTGGATTCTATCCATTGGAAAAGTCAAAATTGTATCTCCATTAACATGCTTAGTCAGCAAAAATCAACCAAAACATTGACTGTCGCTATCTTCCTCATCCGGACTCGAATTGATGAACCATTCACACCACCACGATCACAATGACAAGATCTTTAACATGAACCCGGTTCAAGAATAATCCAAACACTTTTATTTTTGAGCTTTCATAAGCCCTCTTTGTCCTGTGTGTGTCTCTTGAGCCACCTGGATCAACAACACCCTCTAAACTAGAAATTTTGGGCTATAACTACAAGGAAAGAATCTTGTGCATGGAGTTGAAGGGATATAGCCACACCCTTACCTTGTTAGACATGTGGTCGTGGGCCTCGGTCAATGGAAAAGAGATATAACTCGGGGTTTGGTCATGTGGGGTGATGCTTTCACCCCTGAGTGCCCTATAAGCCTTGATGGATATTTGTAAGTTATCAATTATTGACTCCATTTCCTCAGCTGAAGCTTGGATGTTTGATAATGTCATATTAACTCTTTGAATCATATTTACCCTAGAAATTTAGTGAAATTGGGTAAATGTGTGAAGGGGTAGTTATAGGGTGGAGTGGGTTTCATTATCATTGGGTGATATCTGATACCACCGGGTGGTATCAGAACATGCTTCGAATACTTGGACTAGAAGGGTTGGAGACATGTTTTTATGCGTGCATTTTCATGGTTATGGTGTTTGCGCATGAGCTCATTGTATGCAGTTAGTGTCATGATATTGACATATTGATATGATTATGTACATATATGTATCATGCTAATTTGGATTTATTTTGTAGATGAGATAGCCTCCCTAAACTTCACTGAGGTGTGTTAATTATGTTTATATTTGGTTATCTGACATATTATGTATGAAGGAAGAAGAATAATATCAGAGATGACTAGTGGAATGGTGGATTATAGTTCATGTGACTTTGCTTATAGCTCAAATGAGCAGACCAAAGATGAGTACTCTACTAGCATAGCAGATACCTTGAGAAGTCTAAAGGAAGAAATCAAAAGTTGCAAGGTGGATAATGATAGAATCATTTAGTCACAGGAAATACTTGCTAGGTCATAGGAAAGGTAAGTAGAGGTCAATGTAGTTACACCCCAAAGCTTATCATATTTGCAGAGACAGGGACAACCATAGATTAATTATGGACCAAAGGAAATGAATAATGGGGGATATGGTAGTAGGTATCATGGAGGGTGCAGGTTGGACATGGATGAAACAATAAAATATGGTACGTTCTTGGATACACCTCACAGGAGAGGAAATGATTATGGGTTCTATTATAGTTTTGGTTCAGACAGGTATCTTTGTCATAATCACTTTCATCTTGATAGGAGGATTGAGAGGGCGTACAAGCTAGATGAGTTTAATAAATCAAAGCCTACTACCTTTGATGGATAGTTGAAGACACCGGAATATACAAAGGCATGGTTACATAGGATGAAGAAGTTGTTCAAGATGCATGATTACACAAATAATATGAAGGCCAAGATATCTATTTTTAGTATGAAGGGAAAGTAAAACATTTCGTGGGAGCATGTAAATCATGTCACACGCATCATGACAAAGTAGTTGAGTTTGCATGAGTTCAAAAGGCTTTTCTGAAAGAATTACTTATCAGAGAGATACTATGAAGCTAAGCATAAGGAGTTCTACAAGTTGAAGATCGGATCTATTACAGACGAGGAGTACATAACTAAGTTCCTGGAGTTGTTGAGGTATGTGCCTTACCTCAAGGATTAGAAGATGAAATTTTAGATATTTATCGATGGATTTCCATTAGAATTCAAGGATTAGATTGAGTATGCTTATCCTTAATCGCTGGAGGAATTCATTGGGAATTTGAATCATTGTTATGAGTAGTCAATGTGAAAATCCAAGCCTAAGCGTGATTGAAAAGGTAATGAGAAAGTTAAAGGGAGGTGGCCATTGAAGAAGGGAAGACCTCAAGATGCAGTTGATAAGGAAAATGTTTCTCCTTACAAGAATTGTAATGCAATAGAGAAGGGACATGGACCTCATCCTAGAGAGTAGCAGAATAAGGGTAGTGGTAGAGAATCGTTGTAGTGTTGAATTTATGTAAAATATCATCGCAATAAGGATTTTCCATTGTGTCTGGGTGGAAAACATTATATCTATAATGCTTGGTAGGTGCAAAAAGTGTGGGATGACGGCTAGAACATTCCTCGAATCTATGTATCATTTGATGACATGAAATTAGATGACCCAACATCCATTATTGAGATGGAAGGTAAGATTTGTGATCGAGTTGTTTCCATTTTTATTTTAGACCCTGGATCTAATATTCTAGTTACGTTAATCATCACGTGGTGGATAATTGTGGTTTGAGAAAATAAGTGCATGCAAGGTTTTGGTTGGTGCAGTTGCTATAGGTACTAAGAAAAGAGTTCATCATTGGGTAAGATCTTATTTGACATTAATAGTATTCCTACATTAGCACATCTAAATGTACTTACATCAGGATCATACAACATGCTTCTCGGTATGGATTCGTTGTACCTTCATAGGACTAACATGGATTGTTATGAGAAGGCTATCAAGTGCTTGGAAGATGATGGAGAGAAGAGAATATTGTAGGGTAAGAAGAAGCCTATATCAATAAGAATGGGTACGACTTTGCAGGAAAATCACAGTTGTGAGAAAGGGCATGTATTGTTTGCAGTGCATGTATCTATTGACAAAGGTAAGGATGTTGAGGATGCATAATTCTTCAAGAGGTATCCAGTTCTGCAACAATTTTAGGATGTATTTCCAGCATAGATTTTAGAGTTATCGCCTCATAAGGAAGTGTATTTCTCTATTGAGTTGGTACTAGGAGCACTGCCAACATCAAAGGAACCTGAGAGGATGAGCACTACAGAGTTAGTGGAACTGAAGTTGTAGTTGAAGGAAATGCTTGACAAGGGATACATTAGGCCAAGTGTATTGCCTTGGTGTGCACTAGTGTTGTTTGTGTAGAATAAAGATGACACTCTCAAGCTGTGCATTGATTATAGGAAACTAAACAAGGTGACGATCAACAATGGGTATTCGTTACTAAGGATCGATGACTTATTCGATCATATGAAGGGAGTAACAATGTTCTGTAATATTTATCTGAGAAAGGGATATCATCAAGTATTCATTAAAGAAGATGACATCTGTAAACCCACATTTAGAACTAGGTATGGGAATTATGAATTTGTTGTGTTTCCTTCTTTGTTTTTACTAATTCTCCAAATACTATCATGTGCTTTATGAATAGTGTGTTGTGTCCTTATTTGGACAAGTTTTTGATAGTATTCATTGATGATATATTGATATATTCTAAGAATCAGGAAGAGAATGCAGAACACCTGGAAGCAATATTGAGATTGTTGAGAGAGAATCTGTTGTATTCCAAGCTTATTATGTGTAGTTTCTTTTAGAAAAAAATGCATTACTTGGGACATGTTGTTTCCAAGCAAGGCGTAACAGTGGATCCAGAAAATATCAGAGCTATCATGGAGTGTGTAACTCCTAGGAATGTGGTTATTAGGAATGGGGTTATTAGGATATTAGAGGAGGTTCATAAGGAAATTCTCATGCGTTTCCTATCCTATTACACCTTTTTAGAGGAAAGGAAAGAAGTTTGAAGGGATAGAGGATTGTGCATCTAGTTTTGAGTAGTTAAAGAAGTTGCTTACAAATACTCCAGTTCTAAATATTTCATATCCACGTAAGGATTTTGTGGTGTGTACACATGCTTGCAAGAGAGGACTTGGTGGATTCTTGATGCAAGAGGGACAAGTGGCATGTTATGAGTCAAGGAAACTGAATGAGCATAAGCATAATTACATGACTCATGATCTTGAGTTGGGAACTATCATTCATGCATTGAAGATATGGACGCACTATCTTCTTGGTAGGAGGATTGTTTTGATGAGTGTTCATAATTGGCTAGGATACTTGGTTGACCAATTTAATATGAATGTCAAACAAGCTAGGTGTTTGGACACTATCAATGAGTTTGACTTTGAGATCAAGTACATTAAGTGTAAAGAGAATAAGGTTGCATATGCTATTAATAGAATTGTGTAGGTAAATCACATTGCAACAATGATTTCTTATAGGACACACTTGAAGAAGCAGATCTTACAAGAAAGGCAATAGGATGTCAGGTACTAGCATCTTACGCACAGGTTACAACAATAGAGTACAACTGAGTAGGATGTAGATGATCGTCTCATGATAGATGGTTTGGTGAGATTTAGGGACAATGACTACATGTCACACAACAATGAACTCAAGAAGCTTATTTTGAGGTAATTTCATGTTAAGTTATATTTAGGTCACCCGTGATATTAGAAGACTTTGGAAGTTTTGAATATGTTATACTATTGGTCGAATTTGAAGAAAGAGGTGGCTAAGTCTGTCAAAATGTGTTTGGATTTCCAACAGGTAAGAGAAGATTACAAGCATCCATGTGGTTTATTGCAACCAATTTTGGTTCTAGAATGGAAATGGAAGGTCATTTCCATGGATTTCATCACTGATTAGTCAAGGACATCTAGATAACATGATTCCATCATGGTTGTTGTTGACATGTTCATCACTTCATTCAAGTGAAGTCTACTAATTTGGCTAGTGAGGTAGCTTAGGTATTCATCAGGGAGATAGTGATATTTCATTGTGTCCTAAGAAGATTGTCTTCAACAGAGAATGCCAAGTTCACTTCTAGGTTTTTGAAGGAGTTGTTTGTAGAATTAGGGACATAGTTGGCCTTTAGTAAAACCTATCATCCACAAACAGATGGATATATAGAGACGGTTAACAGGATTCTAGAGGACATGTTGAGGTTGTATGTCATGCATCAACATAGGAAGTGGGAAGAGTGTTTTCCACTAGTAGAGTTTGCATACAGTAATCAGTATCAGGAGTACTTTGAGGATGAGTCTGTTTGAGATACTTTATGGGTTGAGTTGTAATACTCCCATTAGCTGGAGTGATCTAGCGAACATGGTACTGATTGTACCATACATGTTCGTAGAGATGGAATATGAAATGCAAGTTATCAAGAAGAATATAAAGGCATCACAAGAAAAGAAGAAGAGTTATACATATCAACAATCAGTATTTGAGAACTTTAAGGTTTAGTAGAATGTGTACTTGTGCATGAATCCCAAGAAGAGGTCCTTGAGGATCAGGTCAGGTGCCAAGTTGGAACCTCAATATTGTGGGCCTTTTGAGATCCTTCAGAGGATTCGATTAATGGCCTACAAAATTGCAGTGTTGCAGACAGTCAAATTCCATGATGTTTTCTATGTTTCATTTCTTAAGATATATGTGAAGGACGTTGATGATGTGATTGATGCATTTATATTATAGGTGTATCTAGAAACCTCAGTGCATATTGCCATGGAAACAACTCAGGGTCTAGAATAGAGAAATTGAGCAAGTGAAAGGGTAGTGGAAGCACTTTCGGATCGATGAAGCTACATGGGAGATGATTCATCAAATGTGGGTTATGTATCATTCATTATTTTTTTATTGAGGAAAAGGACTCAGGAGTTTTGGTATATGTCCATATCTATGAATTTTTGTTATTGAAAATATTGCAATGAGTTTTATTATAAAGATCTAATACGAGATAATTGTGATGTTTATAATGATGGGTTTTATTGTTAGTAGGTTGTTCATTTCCAATACTTCATAGAGCTAAGTTATAAATATCCATGGGTAGTATGTTTTGGTTTTTAGTGGTCTTGTTGGTCATAGGTGTCATAGGTGTCATAGAACACTGAGGATGGTGTTTCCCTAAGGGGGAGGAGTTTGTAGCAGCCCCAAGTTAAAAGTTCATGCAATAAAAGATAATAAAGGAAAAATAATACTAGTGATTACCCCATTACTATTGCAGTTATACCCCTTATTAATATTGTTGTGCCCCTATTGTCCCCATATTGTTATTATTTTGCCCCATAGAATCCCTCTATTGTTATTTTTGTGGCTTTATATTATTATTTTTAGGTCGGCTGGGTTATATTGTGACTCCTTAGACTCCTATATATAGAAAGGAGGTTTTATCATTTGAATCATCCAAGAATTGTACATTTATGCAATGTAAAGGAGGTTTCCCCCTCAAAGAGACTGAATTCTAAGGCGTTGATCTATTTTTTCTATCTTTTCTTGAGCTGGTTGCATAACATTTGGTATCAGAGCTTTGGATTCTAGGGTTTCACTGCTCCAAAAATGTCATCATGGAATTTTTGCTATAACTTTTTTTTGTGATGTTTCAGAAGCTAAAAAAATAAACCCATTTGAGAATACATCACATTCAATCTCAGGTCCAAATTTCGGACATTTTCATGCAATATTTTCGGAGATATGAACTGAGGAATTTAGTCCTTTTGCAGAATCCTGAATTACATTCAAAACAGGTGACCTGGGGAAAATTATCATAACTCTCTCTCTGAGGATCAGATTGAAATTTCGTAAGAAGGTACAGAAGGAGGACGGAATGTAGTTTCTTGTATATATTTTTCAGAGCCAGAGGTCAAAGCAGGGACACGTGGCATGTCGTACAAATTCTCTCTATCGAATTAGTCTATAATCAGGTCACTGTGGGATATTTGGCATAACTCTTCATTGGAGAATCCAATTGGGTCAGATGGGTGGCATTGGAAAGAGGACATAGAGGGCTACCACAAGTCACAATTTTAGAACTGGATGATCTGAAATTACAGATATACATTAGAGGCAATATCGAGCTCCTACAAAGTGAAAAAAGGTGTGTATATTTTTTTAAATGTTTGCTTAAGATTGGTTTGAAAAATTATTTTGAAGGAATTCAAAGGGCATAGTGAAGCATTATTATTAGTAATTGATGCCCCGAAGAAAGAAAATGGAAACACCTAGTAGGCAACCTGAAAGCTCTGGCATGACTCGTGAAGAAGAGGAAGAAATGCAACATGATATATCAAAATTACGAGACCAAGTGTAACAAGTGTCACTTGCACAAAAAGGAACAGAATCTAAGATTGATTGTTTAAAGAAAGGTGTAGAAGCTAAGATGAATGATGTGGAAGCTAAGATGGACGATTTGAAGATAGATTTGAAGACAGACATGGAAGAATTGAAGA
>APFE031309949.1:0-89545 GCA_000404065.3 Pinus taeda
CCCGATCCTATCTCTATGGAACTCAAATTTACACTTTGACAATGCCTTTGTCAAAATGTCAGCATCTTTCTCCTCTATTGAAATATACTGTAGAAACATGATCCTCTCGACCTGTGAAAAGCCACGGGAAACAAATCTTGCCTTATGCTTCTCCACACTACCATCAGTAGCTTTATTTACCTTGTAAAGCCAACGAGAATTCACAACTGGCTTGTTCTCCGGTCTCAGAACCACGTCCCAAACACTGTGATGAACTATGGAGTCATACTCCTCCACCATAGCATCAACCCAAATCGTTTGTTTCACTACATCCTTAAAGGAAGATGGCTCAGTCTCAACACATTCCCAGCAAGGGTCATGTATCCAGTGTACCTCTCAGGTGACCTCCTCTGTCTGCGCTGACAAGATGGTGCTCCCACATTCTCTCTCACATCCTCCAACAATCTGTCAGCTTCTCTTGTGCACTTCCATCCATCTCTAGAAGACTATGCTTGAGTGGATGTCTCCACTCCTAGAACCTCTACATCCGGTTGCTACACATCAATCTAAGGTTCCTCCTCCTTAGGAACCAACAATTCCTCCATAGTCTATAGTTGGAGCTCCATCTCAAGGGAATCTCGCATGTCCTTCTGCTCATCAAACTTGAGATCTATGTGAACCATTGTCCTCTGACTTGTAGGAAAGTACACCCGATAGTTGTGAGGTGTATTAGTGTAACCCACAAATATCCCCAAGGTTTTTGTTGGCTTAAGCTTCTTCCGTGCATCCTTTGTCACATGGCAATAATCTGATGAGACAAAGATCCTGAAATGACCCACATCTCGTCTCTTATCGGAGAATGCTTCCTCTAGTGTCTTCATCCCAAGTATGTGATGCGGTCTTCTATTCTACAAATAGACCACTGTGTTGCATGCCTCAGACCACAAGTGAAGTGGTATCTCTTGGTCATGCAACATTTCTTGTGTTGTTCCTACATTAGTTACGTTCTTCCTCTTAGACACCCCATTCTACTGTGGGTTATGAGGTGTCGTTAATTCTCATTTAATTCCTTCCACTACACAAGATTCCTTAAACTCTCGAGAAACATATTCTCCACTGTTGTTGCTTCTCAAGGCCTTGATCTTCTTCCCTGACTCTTTCTCGACCAAAGCTTTGAACTCACAAAACTTTGTGAAAGTTTGGTCCTTCTTCTACATGAAATAAATCCAGCATTTACGAGAATAAGCATCAATGAAAATCACATAATACCTTTGCTTCGTTGTGGATTCCATTGTGAATGGTCCACACACATCAGTATGAACTCACTCTAAGATAACCTCTGCTCGACTATCTCGATCATGAAAGGAAGACTTGGTGTACTTTCCAAGGTACAACCTTTGCATGTGGAGACTTGCTCAAGTTTACCTTGGGGAAGTCCTGTAGATATCTACTACATTATCTTCAAAGCCCCATGATGCAAATGGCCCAACCGCCTGTGCCACAACTTGCCAATGTCTTAGATTTGCACTAATTATGCTTTCATACTCAATGCTGAACAATCATCTACCTCTAGTTTATAGAGATTCTTCACCCGAATCCCTATATTCTTGGTCTCACCATAACTATGTGTCTTAGGAATGCCTTTCCTTTACTGAAGAAAACATCCTAGCCTTTGTCCTCCAACATCATGACCAATACCATGTTCTTCTTCAATCCAGGCACATACTTCACATCTGTCAAGGTGATAGGAGCTTCATGCTCCCTCTCAAAAGCAACCGTGCCCACTCCTGCAACACTATACCTTTCATCGTCACCCATCTCTATGCGCATCTTGAGGTATTTCTCCTCCAAGCCACTGAATAAACTTTTATCACTGATCATGTGGAATGAGGCTCCACTATCAAGATACCAAACACAACCCATCCTCGATGACACCATGCATGTGATGAGGGTAAAGTCCATTTCTAACTGAGAGGCTAATGCCTCACCTTCCGATCCTTCTGAGGATCCCTTATTAGACTTCTTCGATGGGAAATTAGTCACATAATGTCCCATCTTGTGACAATTAAAGAATCTTACTTTAGACATGTCACCCTTCTTCCCTCTATGAGAAGAATTCAATTTTAAATGGGAAGCCTTCCCCTTCCCTTCCCTTGCCTTACTTGCCAAGGCCAGATTTTATTCATCATCATTCTTGGATGAAGAACCATCTCATGTGCTCCTCCTGATCTCCTCCTACATAAGATATGACCATAGGTGTTCCCAATCTAGCAGTTTCTCACTTCCATTCACAGAGTCCTGGTAGCTACTCCAACTCTTTGAAAGGCCAAGGAGAGCGAGGCTCATTGTATCATCATCGACAATAGTTATTCCCACATTGCCAAGATCATCTCTACAGGTGGTGAGATTGTTAAGATATGTGGAAATAGTATCGCCCTTCTCCATCTTGATTCTTCGAAGCTTATCCTTGCGCTCCAATTTCCTTTGGTCACTACTATTCTGGTAGAGGTCCTTCAATGTATTCCACATTGAAATTGGAGTATCCTTCCCATGGAGACTCAAGACAATATGGTCTCGAACTCCTTCAAGGATGATCTGTCTTGCCTTCGCCACACACTTCTTCCACTCAGCCAACTCTTGTGCATTAGTTGAAGTTGGCTTTGGGATTTCTTGATCAATGAATTCCTTCAAGCCATTGTCTTCTAATACAAACTCCATTCTATCTTTCCATGCTATGTAATTCGAGCTACCTTCCAAGGAATACTCGAGTCTCAAGCCATAGAATGACATTGGCCAACCTTGAAGTATGATATGAATTTGATTTGCACCTGCAACCCCGAACTTCAAACATCGAATTCTCTTCTTAGTATATTTTTCACGGCTCTGATACCATGTATAATTTCCTACAAATCTATCTATGATACCATGTAGAAAATCTCCTCGTAGCTTAACCCAATAATGCAATATATCAAAGCAGAATACTATAACCTACTTCTACTATCAATTTTAGGAAGCTTAAAGACTGAGCTGAATAATATAACAAGAAGAAGAAGAATCAATGCACAATACACATGAAAATACTTTGGGGAAAGCCTCAGCTAAAAACCCCACACTATTGTATTATCATACAAGGTGGAAATACATAAGAATTATACAAAGCCTTTGCTCTCACAGCTAGCCAGCTCTCAATACAATCCTCATAGATGCTCACAGGTAATCTTGGATTCTCTATAGCCTTCCTTTCTTCCCTCCAAGCTCCTATTTCCTTGTTTTGTTCCTTGTGGATGATTTCCCTGTTACCAAGTGGAACACTTCCTACCCAGTGGATGATCTCTCCTCCAAAAATGTGCAATCCTTTATGGATGAATCCTTAACTACATGCATGAGTTTTCTCTTTAAGAAAACACATGCAACTCATAGTACATTGTCCTTGACATTAATCTCAACTAGGTCTTTCTCAGAATAGGCATGCATGAGTTTCTGATGAGGGAATCATCAGTTAACTGGAGTAGCACTAATTGAGTGCATGCATGCATCAACTGACTGTTAACTCACTATTAGTTCCTCAAACAATTTGGAACTAATTTAACAGGACTTAACTCAGTAAACTGAGTTAACTAATTACAACTCAATCTTATCTCCTTAATTTAAGGGATAACTCTTGCATGACTTCAGAAAGACCTCTAACTTGAATTTCTCCAACTAATTAATTTAAAATAAAATAAATTAACTATTTCCAAGTAGATGTTAAGACTAAATTCGATTTTAATTCACAATTTAATTCAAGGAAAAATTAAATTGGAATATTCTTGTTGCCATATTTCAACACTCCCTCCCAACAAGAAAGGGATTATCTGCCACCCCGATCTTGTCTCTATGGAACTCAAATTTACACTTTGAAAATTCCTTTGTCAAAATGTCAGCATCTTACTCCTCTATCGAAATATACTACAGCAACATCATCCTCTCAACCTGTGAAAAGCCATGGGCAACAGGTCTTGCCTTATGCTTATCCACACTATCATCAACAGCTTTCTTTACCTTGTAAAGCCAATGGGAATTAACAATTGACTTGTTCTCCAGTCTCGGAACCACATCACAAACATTGTTATGAACTATGGAATCATAATCCTCCACCATAGCATCAACCCAAATCGACTGCTGCACTGCTTCCTCAAAGGAAGATGGTTTAGTCTCAACACATTCCCCAGCAAGGTCCATGTATCCAGTGTACCTCTCAGGTGACCTCCTCTGTCTACACTGACAAGATGGTGCTCCCACATTCTCTCTTGCATCCTCCAACAATCTGTCAGCTTTTCTTGTGCACTTCTATCCATCTCTAGAAGACTCTTCTTGAGTGGATGTCTCCACTCCTGGAACCTCTACATGCAATTTCTCTGCATCAGTCTAGCGCTCCTCCTCCTTAGGAACCAACAGTTCCTCCACATCTTGTAGTTGGAGCTCCCTCTCAAGGGAAACTTACATGTCCTTCTGCTCATCAAACTTGAGATCTTTGCGAACCACTATCCTCCGACTGGTAGGAAAGTACACCCGATAGTTGTGAGGTGTATCAATGTACCCCACATATATCCCCAATGCTATTGTCGACTCAAGCTTCTGCCGTCCATCCTTTGTCACATGGAAATATACTAATGAGCCAAAGATCCTGAAGTGACCCACATCCTATCTCTTACCGGAGAAAGCTTCCTCTAGTGTCTTCATCCAAAGTATGTGATGCGGTCTTCTATTCTGCAAATAGACTCCTATGTTGCATTCCTCAGCCAACAAGTGAAGTGGTAGGCCTTGGTCATGCAGCATTGCCCGTGTTGCCCCTACAATAGTTCTGTTCTTCCTCTCGGCCACCCCATTCTGGTGTAGTTTATGAGGTGTCGTCAACTCTCATTTAATTCCTTCTGCCGCACAAAAGTCATTAAAATCTTGAGAGACATATTCTCTACCGTTGTCACTTCTCAAGGCCTTGATCTTCTTCCCTGACTCTTTCTCAACCAAAGCTTTGAATTGACAATACTTTGTGAAATTTTGGTCCTTCTTCTGAATGAAATAAATCTAGCATTTATGAGAATAGTCATCAATGAAAATCACATAATACCTTTGCTTCGTTGTGGATGCCATCAAGAATGGTCCACACACAGTAGTATGAAGTCACTCTAAGATAGCCTCTGCTCAACTGTCTCAATCATGAAAGGAATATTTGGTGTACTTTCCCAAGGTACAACCTTTTCATGTGTCAACTTGCTCAAGTTTACCTATGGGAAGTCTTGTAGATATCTATTACATTATCTTCAAAGCCCCATGATGCAAATGGCCCAACCGCCTGTGCCACAACTTGCCAATGTCTTGGCTTTGCACCAATTTTGCTTTCATACTCAATGCTACACAATCATCTACGTCTAGTTTATAGAGATTCTTCACCCGAATCCCTATCCTCTTGGTCTGACCCGTGGCTATGTGTCTTAGGAACACCTTTCCTTTACTGAAGACAACACAGTAGCCTTTGTCCTCCAACATCATGACCGATACCAAGTTCTTCTTCAGTCCAGGCACATACTTCACATCTATCAAGGTGATAGGAGCTCCATCCTCCCTCTCAAAAGCAACTGTGCCCACTCCTGAAACACTATACCTTCCGTCGTCACCCATCTCTATGTGCATCTTGAGGTCTTTCTCCTCCAAGGCACTGAATAAACTTTTATCACCGGTCATGTGGAATTAGGCTCCACTGTTAAGATACCAAACACAACCCACCATTGATGACACCATGCATGCGATGAGGGTAAATTCTATTTTGAACAAAGAGGCTAATGCTTCACCTTTCGATCCTTCCGAGGATCCCTTCTTGGACTTCTTCGATGGGAAATTACTCACATAAATTCCCATCTTGTGACAATTAAAGCATCTTACTTTAGACAGTCACCCTTCTTCTCTCCATGAGAAGAATTTGATTTGAAATGGGAAGTGTTCCCCTTCCCTTTCCTTGCCTTAACTACAAAGGCCAGATTTTCTTCATCATCATTCTTGGATGAAGAACCATCTCGTGTGCTCTTCTTGATCTCCTCCTGCATAAGTTCCGACCACAGTCGTTCCCAATTTGGTAATTTCTCCCTTCCATTCACAAAGTCTTGATAGCTATTCCAACTCTTTGGAAGGCTAAGGAGACTGAGGCTCACCATATCACCATCGAAAATGGTTATTCCCACATTACCAAGCTCATCTCTGCAGGTGGTGAGCTTTTTCAAATATGTGGAAATAGTATTGCCCTTCTCCATCTTGATTCTTCAAAGCTTATCCTTGAGAGTCAATTTCCTTTGGTCGCTACAATTCTGGTAGAGGTCCTTCAATGTCTTTGACATTGAAAATGGAGTATCCCTCCCATGGAGACTCCAGACAATCTGGTCTCGAACTCCCTCAAGGATGATTTGTCTCTCCTTCGCCACACACTTCTTCCACTCAGCCAACTCTTGTGCATTAGTTGAAGCTGGCTTTGGGATTTCTTGATCAATGAATTCCTTCAAGCCATTGTCTTCTAATACATCCTCCATTCTATCTTTCCATGCTATGTAATTCGAGCTACCTTCCAAGGCATACTCGAGTCTCAAGCCATAGAATGCGATTGGCCAACCTTGAAGTATGATATGATTTCGATTTGCACCTACAACCCTGAACTTCAAACTTCAAATTCTCTTCTCAATATACTGTTCACAGCTCTGACACCATGTAGAATTTCCTGCAAATCTATCTTTGATACCATGTATAAAATATGCTTGTAGGTTAAACCAATGATGCAATATAAATCAAAGAAGAATACTATAACCTACTTCTACTATCAATTTGCAGAAACTTAAAGATTGAGCTGAACAATATAACCATAAGAAGAAGAATCAATGCACAATACACATGAAAATACTTTGGGGAAAGCCTCAACTAAAATCCCCACACTATTGTATCACCATACAAGGTGGAAATACATAAGAATTATACAAAGCCTTAGCTCTCACAGCTAGCTAGCTCTCAATACAATCCTCACAAATGCTCACAAGCAATCTTGCCTCCTCTCTAGACTTCCTCTTTGCCCTCCAAGCTCCTATTTCCTTGCGGTATTCCTTGTGGATGATTTCCCTGTTACTAAGTGGAACACTTCCTACCCAATGGATGATCTCTCCTCCAAAAATGCGCAATCTTTTAAGGATGAATCCTTAACTGCATGCATGAGTTTTCTCTTTGAGAAAACAAATGCAACTAATAGTACATTGTCCTTGACATTAATCTCAAGTGGGTCTTTCTTAGAATAGACATGCATGAGTTTCTGATGAGGGAATCTTCAGTTAACTGGAGTAGCACTAGTTGAGTGCATGCATGCATCAACTGACTGTTAACTCACTATTAGTTCCTCAAACAGTTTGGAACTAATTTAACTGGACTTAACTCAATAAAGTGAGTTAACTAATTACAACTTAAATATAACTTAATATTATCTCCTTAATTTAAGGGATAACTCTTGCATGACTTCAGAAAGATTTCTAACTCGAATTTCTCCAACTAATTAATTTAAAATAAATTAATTAATTATTTCCAAGTAGTTGTTAAGACTAAATTTGTTTTTAATTCACAATTTAATACAAGGACAAATTAAGTTGGAACATTCTTGTTTCCATATTTCAACACTCCATCTCAACAAGAAAGGGATTATCTGCCACCCCAATCCTGTCTCTATGGAACTCGAATTTACACTTTGACGATGCCTTTGTCAAAATGTCAGGATCTTGCTCCTCTGTTGAAATATACTGCAACAACATGATCCTCTCAGCCTGTGAAAAGCCATGGGAAAAAAATCTTGCCTTTTTCTTCTCCACACTACCATCAGCAGCTTTCTTTACCTTGTAAATCCAATGGGAATTCACAACTCACTTATTCTTTGATCTCGAAACCACATCCCAAACACTGTTATGAACTATGAAGTCATACTCCTCCACCATAGCATCAACCCAAATTAACTGTTGCACTACTTCCTCAAAGGAAGATCGCTCAGTCTCAGCACATTCCATAGCAAGGGCCATGTATCCAGTGTACCTCTTAGGTGACCACCTCTGTCTGCACTGACAAGATGGTGCTTCGACATTCTCTCTCGCATCCTCCAACAATCTGTCAGCTTCTCTTATGTTCTTCTGTCCGACTCTACTTGAGTGGATGTCTCCACTCCTAAAACCTCTACATGCGGCTGCTCCGTGTCAGTCTAAGGCTCCTCCTCCTGTTGGCCGGATAAATCGTTCTTGCAGACAAGACTGATCTCCCTAGTATCAATAGATATCTAGTAACAAGCAGGACAAGCAAATCTACCTTTCTCTAAACATATGGCGATTCATTAATAAAAACTAAAGAGGTGTTTTAGACCCTACCTTAAGTCCAACGCTAGTTTGTGGCAGCCATGCTCCAACAGCTCCAAAAGAGTTTCCTTTTAATAACATGCAATCACAAACAAGCACACATCAAATAACACCTGCGTAGCTAATATAACAAATCATGTTCATCATGGTGATCAAGGAATCCATGAAATAAACCCTAAAACACAGCGTATTGAGAAAAATAAACTTGATTATATTAACTTTGAAATAGAAGAACTTTACAACCTTGGTGCCTTGATGCTGTACAAGCTCTTCCCAGGGTCCAAACAAGAATCTCCTCTACTTTGACAAGCCTCACTCTCTCCCACAATAAGATCAAAAGGTATGTAATCTCTCCTCTCAAAAGCTCAATAAGGAAGACTAAGTTCCAGCAGCATTTACCCTAAAAATATTCATCTTTCAACCTCCCAAGTAACCAACCCAATGCTTCATTTTACAGTGCAAAGGAAGGAAGTTACAGGTCCACCATTGAAGGGATAAAGTCCTCCTTCAAAGGGATAAAGTCCTCCTTCAAAGGGATAAGCTCCTCACATCAAGGGGTTAGCTCCTTAAGGTATGGGATGCATGAACCCTCAAGGAGCGAACTTGCCAGCTCAAGATTCTCTCTAGAAGCTTCCAAAAATGACTCAAAGTGAGTTTTTAAGAATGTACTTGTGCCTTTTTACTTTTACAGGGGTTCGCACCCATGACACAGATACAAAGCGGTCAGGTGCACAGGGGACATGACTAACAGGTGCGGTACCACAGGTAATGCTAAGAGAAATTGCGAAACCAGAGTTTTAGAGATTTTTAAGGTCTTTCTCTTATTTTCAAGGCTTGATATGAAGAAATGAGGTTTAAGACTTGCAAAGGAGAAATGTATGAGTGGTGATAGACTCATATTGATTGTAGAATGTCAAAGTGACAATTTTTGTGTAACATATTGCCCCCTAAAGTGCGAAGTTTGTAATAGATGATGATGGTTTTTGTCATCTAAGAAGAGTGAAGTACTTTATCATTTCAAGGATCTTCCTGTGGATACCCTGGTCAGAACCTGTAAAAACATTCAATGCAAAATATATATATATATGAACATATCATCGCTGAGGTAGGAATTCCCATACTCAGATCAAAACTGACTAGAAAAATATCTAAACTGCTCTGATAGAAGAATGATTTTGTAATACATCACAAGTATAGACATATGTAGACACAGTATGGGCGCAGCCATCTATTTATGAATAGTCCACTATATAATGAATGACAAAATTCCTCGCAGCCTGGATGGTGGAAACTAGATCCAGGGTCTTGATTTCTGCTTCCCGAACTAGTACGATTCTATCCATGTGAATGAGTGTGTCGAAGTCGAACATGGTAGAAACCACTTGATTACCAGTCGATGATGTAAACTATTAACAAGTGTGAGAGGAACCACCAGTAATGTCAATGGCCCTCAAAGTACTTAGTATAATCCATGAAATGTGAATAAATGAGTCGATGTCGAACACGTCACAGAATCCTTTAATCGAAGGTCAATGATGCAACCTGTCATCAAAGGCAAGAAACCTGCCATTGAGGCATGCAGATTCCAAGGTACTGACGATTTCTAGATAATCTTTCTAGATAATGAGTTGGAGTCGATAGAAAGTGATCCATCGTAGACAAGCCCACAACATGAAATCATAGATCAAGTTTTGAAGAGATATATTTGGCAAGGACTAACTCAGGGATGGTTAAGATGGATGACAGATATTTTGCAAATGAATGGTTTATTTGAACTGACCTCTTGAACACATAACAACACTGCAGATGGTTTGGTGACAATTGACCCAAAGCTAATACCCAGAAACCAGCTGAAGACTTTCAATATGGTTTGATTAACTGTTAGGCAAAGGATTTCCCAACCCAGGTGAACAAAAAGTGTCGTGTTCAAGAGTGATTAACTGCTTTTCTAAACAGAAAGTATAACAAACAAGTTCATTTTTCTCTCTTTTCCCCCACCATTTTTGGCAAGTACCTCTTTATTTTTGACAAGCTTGAGGAGGATAACATTTGCTTGATTATAAGCTCATCCTTCGGATGAGTCCAACTTAGTTTAAAATTCGAACCCTAAGAAGGAGTGGGCCGTTCCTGTTTGAAATTGAACAGGTCCTTTACTGTTAAATTTTAACGAGTCCAGTATAGGAGAAACTCGGTGTTTTTCAATTTTAGAGAGGCAGAAGAAAAACTTAAGAAAACTCCATGGTTGTCCTTTTTCGTAAATTTTTGTCTCCCAAGCCCGAAAAAGTATAAAATGATACTTGAGAGAACCAGTTGACCATTACGATCAAGGAGTACTTTTCATAATTAATGCCTTCAATCTGAAAAAGTAAAAAAGCGATCGAAAACACATCGTTTTATTAACAATGTCGAACTTGAAATGACAAAATTCCAGCAATCTTTTCATGTTTATACGGTCAGAAAAACGTTGTAGGTGGACCTTCCTTTTAATTCCATTTTAGCGAGTTTAAAAAGAAAAACTCGACAATCTTTTCATATTTTACGAGTCAGAAAAGAGCTTAAAGAGGACTCCTATGTTTCGCTTTTTTGTAAATTTTGAAAGAGTCCGAAAAAGTGAAAAAGTATGCTCTTCATTGAAAATGATCAATTCTCCCTGAAAGCCCAATATTCTGCACAAAAACTCAAAACATTTAATGGTCAAGAGGCTGGCTAACAAAACCACTCATAACTACAGTCCCTCAGGAAAGGTAAAACAACTAAGTGAAAGCATATGATCGGCCAAAGAGATGGTGGTGATGGAATGAACACAACCAAGGCTCATCTAACAAAATTTAGTGGATAAAAAGGCAATCACGAGATGTAAAATGGGTATGGGTTCATTTTTACACAAGCTTGAACCATAGAGAACTCTGCTTAGATTGGGTTTCATGTTTACACAAGCTTGAAACGAAAAACTATGCTTGGATTCTGTTTCATGTTTACACAAGCTTGAAAAAAAAACTATGCTTGTTATAAGTTCACATGCCCCCTAGCATAACGATGAAAAACAAGGTACATGCCCCCCAAGCTTCATTGCATTCAACTAGGTGGATGAAATGAAGGTTTACTTTCAAGGTCTTGAAAATACTCTACTCGAAAAAGGAGTTGTTTCATTTTTTAATGAGGTTGACACAGGAAAAGAACTATCCTCAAAACCCCTGTTTCATTTTAAACGAGCTTGACACAAGACAAGGAACTATGCTCATGACTCCTTCTTTCATTTTTTAACGAGCTTGACACAAGACCAGGAACTATGCTCATGACTCCTTGTTTCATTTTTTAACAAGCTTGACACAAGACCAGGAACTATGCTCATAACATCCAGTTTCATTTTTTAACGAGGTTGAGGCAGGAAGAAACTATCCTCACGACATCCAATTTCATTTTTTAACGAGGTTAATATAGGAACAAACTATCCTCGCAACATCCAATTTCATTTTTTAACGAGGTTGAGACAGGAACAAACTATCCTCGCGTCTACTCTCCACAATCTACCTATATAACCTACTAATTCTTTTTTTTTTTTAATGAGGTTGACACAGGAAAAGAATTGTCCTCATACCTGATTCATTTTTTAACGAGGTTGACTCAGTAACAGGAACTTTCCTCGAACTCACTAATTATGACTTCCAACTGGAATAAAGACATGTCAATGGACACACCTTGATCATGGCTTCCAAGAGGTCTTCATCAGAAGGAAGAATTGTTCTCTGGAAGGAGCACATGTCAAGGGACTCAAGAGGGATAAGAACATCGCGTTCAAGAAATCCCATAGAGTTTTCCATGTCAATTACCGGATCTAAATCAAAGGAAGATGAGCAAACAGTGAGAGGCTCACTTACATCGGTAACTGAAAACATGGGACTAGTTGCCACATAATTAACTTGTGGTAGGGTAGATACCACTTTAGAATCAGGAACATTTAGGGGTGTCATATTATTGGTAGTTGAAACAAGACTAGGGAACGAAAGTTGTTCTACAGTAAAAATATTTCCATTGTGAGGGAAAGACATCATGCGAAAGAGTGTCGATATGACAGCTTTCATTGCATAAACATAGTCGCGCCTAAGGAGTAAATTGAAATCCAAGGGACCTCGAGCTATCATAAGATCATCACTGAGGTAGGCATTCCCATACTCAGATCAAAGCTAACTAGAAAACTATCTAAACTGCTCTGATACAGGAATGATTTCGTAATACATCACAAATATAGACATATGTAGACACAATATGGGCACAGCGATTTGTTTATGAATAATCCACTGTATAATGAATGACAAAATTCCTCGCAGCCTGGATGGTGGAAACTAGATCCAGGGTATTGATTTCTGCTTCCCGAACTAGTATGATTCTATCCATGTGAATGAATGTGTCGAAGTCGAACATGGTAGAAACCACTCGATTACCAGTCGATGATGTAAACTATTAACAAGTTTGAGAGGAACCACCAATAATGTCAATGGCCCTCAAAGTACTCAGTACAATCCATGAAATGTGAATAAATGAGTCGATGTCAAACACGTCACAGAATCCTTTGATCAAAGGTCAATGATGCAACCTGTCATCAAAGGCGAGAAACCTGCCATTGAGGCATGTAGATTCCAAGGTACCAATGATTTCTAGATCATCTTTCTAGATAATGAGTTGGAGTTGATAGAAAGCGATCTGTCATAGGTAAGCCCACAACACGAAATCATAGACCAAGTTTTGAAGAAATATATTTGGCAAGTACTAACTCAGGGATGGTCAAGATGGATGACAGATATTTTGCAAATGAATGGTTTATTTGAACTGGCCTCTTGAACACATAACGACACTGCAGATGGTTTGGTGAAAATTGACCCAAAGCTAATACCCAGAAACTGGTTGAAGACTTTCAATATGGTTTGATTAACTGTTAGGCAAAGGATTTCCCAACCCAAGTGAACAAAACGTGTCGTGTTCAAGAGTGGTTAACTGCTTTTCTAAACAGAAAGTATAACAAATAGGTTCATTTTTCTCTCTTTTCCCCCACCATTTCTAGCAAACACCTCTTTAGTTTTTATTAATGAATCATAATATGTTTAGAGAAAGATAGATTTGCTTGTTCTTCTTGTTGCTAGATATCAGTTGATACTAGGGAGATCGGTCTTGTTCGCAAGAACGATTTATCCAGCCAACACCTCCTTAGGAACCAACAATTCCTCCACAGCCTGTAGTTGCAACTCCCTCTCAAGGGAAACTCACATTTCCTCCAACAAGTCCTTAAACTCTTGAGAGACATATTCTCCACTGTTGTCTCTTCTCAAGGCTTTGATCTTCTTCCCTGAATCTTTCTTGACCAAAGCTTTGAGCTCAAAAAACTTTGTGAATGTTTGGTCCTTCTTCTACATGAAATAAATCCAGCATTTACGTGAATAGTCATCAATGAAAATCACATAATACCTTTGCTTTGTTGTGGATGTCGTCAAGAATGGTCCACACACATTAGTATGAACTCACTCTATAATAACCTCTGCTCGACTGTCTTGATCATGAAAGGAAGACTTGGTGTACTTTCCCAAGGTACAACCTTTGCATGTGTCAACTTGCTCAAGTTTACCTTTGGGAAGTCCTGTAGATATCTCCTGCATTATCTTCAAAGCCCCATGATACAAATGGCCCAACCGCTTGTGCGACAACTCACCAATGTTTTGGCTTTGCACTAATTCTACTTTCCTACTCAATGCTACACAATCATCTACCTCTAGTTTATAGAGATTCTTCACCCGGATCCTTATCCTCTTGGTTTGACCCATGGCTAGGTGTCTTAGGAAAGTCTTTCCTCTACTGAAGATAACATTGTAGCCTTTATCCTCCAACATCACAACCGATACCAAGTTCTTCTTCAGTACAGGAACATACTTCACATCTTTCGAGTTGGTAGGAGCTTCATGTTTCCTCTAAAAAGAAATCGTGCCCACTCCTGAAAAATTATACCTTCTGTCGTCACCCATCTCTATGCGCATCTTGAGGTCTTTCTCCTCCAAGGCACTGAATAAAATTTTATCACTGGTCATGTGGAATGAGGCTCCACTGATATGATACCAAACACCACCCATCATCGATGACACCATGCATGCGATAAGGGTAAAGTCCATTTCAAACTAAGAGGCTAATGCCTCATGTTCCGATCCTTTTGAGGATCCCTTCTTGGACTTCTTTGGTGGGAAATTAGTCACATAATGTCCCATCTTGTAATAATTAAAGCATCTTACTTTAGACATGTCACCCTTCTTCCCTCCATGAGAAGAATTTGATTTGAAATGGGAAGCCTTCCCCTTCCCTTTCCTTGCCTTACTTGCTAAGGCCAGATTTTCTTCATCATCATTCTTGGATGAGGAACCATCTCATGTGCTCCTCCTGGATGAGATCCGACCACAGTCATTCCCAATCCAACAGTTTATCCCTTCCATTCAGAGAGTCCTAGTACCTATTCTAACTCTTTGGAAGGCCAAGGAGAGCAAGGCTCACCATATCATTGGCAGTAGTTATTCCCACACTGCCAAGCTCATCTCTATAGGTGGTGAGCTTGTTCAGATATGTGGAAATAGTATCACCCTTCTCCATCTTGATTCTTCGAAGCTTATCCTTAAGCGCCAATTTCCTTTGGTCACTATTGTTCTGGTAGAGTCCTTCAATATCTTCCACATTGAAAATGGAGTATCCCTCCCATGGAGACTCGAGACAATATGGTCTCGAACTCTTCAAGGATGATTGGTCTCGCCTTCGCCACACACTTCTTCCACTCAGCCAACTCTTGTGCATTATTTGAAGCTCGATTTGAGATTTCTTGATTGATGAATTCCTTCAAGCCATTGTCTTCTAATACAACCTCCGTTCTATCTTTTGGTGCTATGTAATTCGAGCTACCTTCCAATTCATACTCGAGTATCAAGCCATAGAACACCATTGACCAACCTTAAGTATGATATGAATTCGATTTGCACCTGCAACCCTGAACTTCAAACATCAAATTCTCTTCTCAGTATACTATTCACAGCTCTAATACAATGTAGAATTTCCTACAAATATATCTTTGATACCATGTAGAAAATCTACTCGTCGGTTAACCCAATAATGCAATATAAATCAAAGCAGAATACTATAACCTACTTCTACTATCAATTTTCAGAAGCTTAAAGATCGAGCTGAATAATATAACCAAAAGAAGAAGAATCAATGCACAATACACATGAAAATACTTTGGGGAAAGCCTCAGCTAAAAACCCCACACTATTCTATTATCATATAAGGTGGAAATACATAAGAATTATACAAAGCCTTAGCTCTCACTGCTAGCCAATTCTCAGTAAAATCCTCACAGATGCTCACACGAAATCTTGTCCTCTCTCCAACCTTCCTCTCTACCCTCTAAGCTCCTATTTTCTTGTGTTGTTCCTTTTGGTTGATTTCCATGTTACCAAGTGGAACACTTCCTACCCATTAGATGATCTCTCCTCCAAAAATGTGCAATCCTTTAAGGATGAATCCTTAACTGTATGAATGAGTTTTCTCTTTGAGAAAACACATGCAACTGATAGTACACTATCATTGACGTTAATCTCAACTGGATCCTTCTCAGAATAGACATGCATGAGTTTCTGATAAGGGAATCTTCAATTAACTGGAGTAGCACTAGTTGAGTGCATGCATGCATCAACTAACTGTTAACTCACTATTAGTTCCTCAAATAGTTTGGAACTAATTTAACTGGACTTAACTTAGTAAATTGAGTTAACTAATTACAACTCAAATTTAACTCAATCTTGTCCCCTTAATTTAGGGGATAACTCTTGCATGACTTCAGAAAGACTTATAACTTGAATTTCTCCAACTAATTAATTTAAAATTAATTAATTAATTATTTCCAAGTAGCTGTTAAGACTAAATTAGATTTTAATTCACAATTTAATTCAAGGACAAATTAAATTGGAATATTCTTATTGCCATATTTCAACATATTATTCTTGAAAATATTGGCCACCATACTTATCGTCTCCAATATTTGGATGGGAAGAAGGGTTCTGTTCCTGTCAATGGCCAACATTTGAAACAATGTTTTCAATAGCAATCTAAGGTTGTGCCCCTACCCTAATGTAGATATTCATTTTCCTATTTGTTTCACTACAAGAAAAAAGGACATTGGTGAGGGGCGAAAAATGTCACCATAAGCTCATTGATGATGGTCAAAATAGCCTTCGTCACCAAAAATTGAATGTCACCAAAGGTGGTGTCACCAAAAGTATAGGTGTTATGGTGACGTTCAAGGTTCATCACTAATAATGATTTATAATGACAGATAGTGACTATCACCATTTCATATGAGCAATGGTGATGGACTTTAGGCTCGGTCACCAAAAAACTGAACATCACCAAATATGGTTTCGCCAAAAGTATAGGTGTTTTGATGACATTCAAGGTCTGTCACGAATAATCATTATAATGATGAATAGTGACCATCGCCATTTCATATGAACAATAACGATTTAGTGTGATGGAACTTTCATGGTCGTCACTATTGATGCATATATTTGGCGACGTTTGTTGACTATCACCATTTCATATTTTGGAGGGTCAAAAAATGTCATGATAAGCTCATTAGTGACATTCAAGGTCCGTCACAAATAATTACTATAATAATAGATAGTGACCGTCACCATTTCATATCAACAACAGTGATTTATGGGTATGGACATTTCATGGCTGTCACTATTGATGTGTATATATGGTGGCATTCATTGGCTGTCACCATTTCATATTATGGTGAGGGTCGAAAAATGTCACTATAAGCTCATTGGTGATGGTCAAAAGAGCCACAGTCACAACAAACTAATCATCACCATTCCATATCAATATTAGGGCATGATGGAATCGAACCACCAACCTCTTGCTTGTAAAGCAGGTGCTCTTCCATCGAGATACCATGTTTTAAAGAATTATAATTTAAAAAATTAGACCTTGAAACTTTATAAATTGTAAAATCTACAACTTTCAGTAAATTATAAAACTTAGAAAAGTCTTGGAAAATCTCTTGCTAAACAAGCAAAATAGCATTGACGTTGCAAGTCGCTACCTGATGGTTATGGAAGTTATGAAAAGTGGGTAGAGGGAAAAATAATTACATATAAAAAACTCAATATTTTCAATTCAATAGTCAATTAGAAGTGAAATTTTGAAGACATTTATAGCCTATAAATGACCTATAACTATCAATTGCATAAGATGTTGCAAAGGAAACATCGTAAATGAATAGCATATGGAAGATGAGCATTGATGAAGACAGATGCAATATGTTATAGTTTGAGTGAAAAAAAAAAAAAAATCTAAATGTTGTTGCTACTGGGTGACTTTTTATATTTGGGACCTTTGCCTTTCCTTTATCACGTATAAATTAAAATAAAAATTTAAAAAATTTAGATATTTGAATGATATGTAAACTTTGTGAAAATGTAACACGAATCTTTGGGGACCATGAACCATTAGAAAAAGAAAAAATAAGTCAGTCAAAGACAATGACCAAGGAAACATGTAACTTAGAATTTCACAAGTCCGCACTCAAAACAAGACAGCAACCAACCAATGAAAAAGTTTGAAACTTATTAATGTAAGAATATCTCTTTTCAGCAATGGACAGTGGACAACAAATAATAAGATAGTAATTAATTTAGTTTAAGATAACAAAACATTGGAAAAAAACATTTCGTTCAATTATTTTCTAGTACAAAATGGATTTAATTCTAATGAAACAGAGGATTCGATACTAAATCACAAATAACAATGATCAACAGCAATGTAAATTTTGTTTTTTCAACAACACAATCCATCACCACCTTCCATGTCTAGACATATATATTTTGCAGTATTAACAACCTCTTCTGCAGCAAAATCCAGTGAATAGATTTCATAAGTTTGAACTAGAAAATCAATAAAACATGGAGTTGATGAATTTTAAAGATGGAGCTGAAAACTAACCTTGACTCGTTTTGATCTCTACATGTTCGCATCCAGGGAATGGTGTCTTTCTCACTACTAATGAAGAGAAAGATGTCAAATCTAATTTTTTGTTTAGTCTTGCTTCACTTGTCTTGCATGTATATTGGGTCGTTTGTTTAATTTCCAATTCAAAGGCGTATGGATCAACATCTAGGGTAGAAGATTTCAATTGTTCCCTAAGTGTGGATGAACCAAAATTCTTAGATGAGCCAACAGTTGTGCCATATTTGGCTTTAGGACCACCTTTTTCCCCTGTTGTAGGGGTCTTAATCCCCATAACCTTCTTTTCCCTTTTACCCACAACATGCTCCTTGCTTCGTGAATTCTTTTTCTTTCTGCTATGTGGAGTGGTTTCCTTCATTGGAATTTGAAAATTATTATGATTAAGTTGAACACACTACATAAGACAGGGATGATGACTACCACACATATTATTGAATACTCTATTAATATAATTGGGGGTACCTGGTGAACATATCATATTTGAATTTGGTAGATTGAGAGAATCACTTTTTCTTGGCTTTCTTTTATCCCCCTCTGCTTTAGCTTTCTTTGAAGACTTTGGCATGTCCTCATCTCCCTCAGTCATCAATTTCTCTGAGTGTGTTGGTGTTTCATCATCTGCCTGTGTTTTGTAAATACGTAAATTTTATTCTTTTGAGGCCGTTTTCTCACTCACAAAAGAATTTTTTGTAGTACTTTTTCCGACTACTGGTGAACTTGAAGAGAAAATTGATTTCACAACACAGCTTTTTTCTGCTGAGAAACATGGAGACATTGGAAAACTTTGCATGTCTATTCTAGGAGAGGACATATTGGTAGACTTAAACACCTTTATCTGTTAAGGTGTTCCAATGACTTCACTTGGATAGAATGCAATAATTTCACCTTCATTCTTCAGTTTCTTCTGTTTATTTGAATTTGACTTGTGACATTCTTTATCTGACAAGGAATCATAATCATCACTACTATTAATTTTCATCCAACATGGACTTTGGAGGTCCCACTGACATCTGCTTTTTTGTTTCCATGCCTGAAAACTGTGGAGATCCCTATCGATACTAGAATAAGATGTATGTTTCTTGCTCAATAACACATTCCTTATCAATCACTGTTACCTAACAGAAACCAAAGAGACAATACAACATCAGCGTACACACAATTCCCTACTGAAATATAATCATAACTTAGCTAAGAAGACAAAAATATATTCTTAATTAATAAACTTTGTATTTAGAAATATTGTTTCTTCATATTTAAAAAAGATTGCGCATTGTACAACACTTCTGTCTATTTATCTAGGCAATTATATCATAACATATGTGAGGCAGTAGCAATATATGGTACCTAAAGTAAAAAGAAAAATTTTCTCAAGAAAATAAATTTAGAAAAGATCTTTGAAAACCATATGTTTGTCATCAAAGCTTTAATTAGTTTCACAACAAACTAGTTGGAGTTAGAAAATCAAAATCAATCATAGAAAAAGAGCAGGACAATGGCAAGAGTCGCTATTCATACAAGTTACAACTAAAGCTAGTCACTATTTCCATTGCAGATAACTGAAATTTTGGCAGTGGTCTAACAATTAGATCTAATCAACAAGGAAGACTCGTCAATACCATCATTTTTTTACATTGTCTGTCATGTCTCTGGATCCAGATCAGATAGCTTTCTATTCTCAGGTTCTACCTTTCAAGTACTGATTTCTACCTCAACCTTTACAACACAATTGCACCACTCCATTTGATTTTGTTTTGTCAAGAGAATTGACAAGACCTTCCCATTCTCTTTTTTATATCAATCAATAACCATCCATCAATGATATAAAGAATAACAAATACGCAAAAAAGGCCAAAGATGCGCTTGATGTATCCTTATGTTCTAGATGGACTCATCTAAAAGAATAACATCCACATAAGATTTACAAAACTTTTCTAAATCAAGCTCCCAGTAAACCAATCAAAATATGAATATTCTTTTAATCAATGTATTCTCTGACTTAAAATACAAGTGGTCTAGAATTGAATATTATATCAACCATTTCAAGTAACTGACATCCAGTGACTCGTGATAAATATAGGCCATCCATATTAGATTAGTGAAATAATTGATCTGATAAATCTCAAAATCAAACAGATGACTTACAACTAAGACACGAGGTTGCCTTTCATCCCTATTGTTAGATAACTCTTCTTTACATCACAGAAAATGAAACTTTTTTCTGGTACCAGGTGGAAGTGGTATTGTAACATTAACCACTGATAGAGTCTGTGTCCCCAACTACTTCTCAAGATCTTCTCCATTACCAACATTTGGGACTAGATAAGATACATGCAAAAACCATCAACAGGAAAATGAAATCTACATCCTTTTAAAAAAAGGGGAGGAAAAAAATAATACACAAATTGAAACAAATTGTATGGCAACTCATTCCTGCAACATGATTATCTTTTCATGAACAATAAAAAGTGGAATCGGGAGAAACGTAATTTTAGCCACAGTTTGATAATCATTTCCTTTTGCATATTATATGAGCAATTGATGAAAACAAACAACTAAAGCTTGTCAACATCAGGATCATAGTCAAACATAAAGATCTGTTCCAACAAAAATATAATTATAAACACAAGTTTCTATACCATCAAGGAAAATGAAATCTACATCCTTGTAAAAAAAGGGGAGGAAAAAAATAATACACAAATTGAAACAAAATGTAGGACAACTCATTCCTGCAACATGATTATCTTGTCATGAACAATAAAAAATGAAATCAGAAGAAATGTAATTTTAGCCACAGTTTGACAATCGTTTCCTTTTTCATATTCTATGAGCAATTGATGAAAATAGTCAACTAAAGCTTGTCAACATCAGGATTATAATCAAACATAAAGAACTGCTCCAATAGAAATATAATCATAAACATAAGTGTCTATATAGATAAGTATTTACTATTTATTGAGGACATTGTATTTATGAAAATATGGAAGTCAAATCTTTGAAATAATACAATTATGGTACCACTGTCTTACCACTATATGTTGAGTATTTACTAAAATCCATTCATGGATTTCTTCAAAGTTCAAACAATTAACATGTAGCATAAAAAAGGTCAGATTTGAAAAGGACATAACCCAAAGTTGTAGAGTATATATACGACCAATATGAGTGGGTAATTTTAAGATATAAATGCACTCCTTGACTTAAATCATCCAATAAGCTCAGTGTCATACGAGATGACATTATTTTGCTAAGAGTTTAGAATCTAGATACATCATTTTGCTCTTTTTCATCAAGAATGGATGGCCTTTGTTGTGATTTTTTCATCAGGAATGGATAGACTTCATTGTGATCTCTACAAGGCCATGTTGGACACAATACAAGATGATTTCTATTATTTGACAGATGAAGAATTCTCTTCTAGAAAGCTATCAAAATATCTCGATGAAGGCCTTAGTAAACTCATTACCAAGAATTTAGCTAGGGGCACCATTGGAGGTTGGAGGCTCATTACTTTCCTCGATGTCTCATACAAGATCATGGCTAAATAAATGGCTTTGAAAATACACTCAATTGCATGGAAGGTTGTTCAACAAGAGTAGACAGGATTTTTACAAGGTCCAATTATACTAGACACATAATCTAGACTTGAGAGGCTTTGGAATGGGCTCGAGATGGTGGCCAGCAGCCTCGTTTTCTACAGATTGGAGCTTCATCATAGACATGTTGGTTTTGCTTTGCCTTTGGACCATGATATGTGGTCATGGTGAACAGATTACTCTCTAATGAATTAGCATTTATCCTTGTTAATAACTCATTATCCCCTAAAAAAAATTTGAATCAATCTATTTGTCAAGAGTGCCCCTTTTCCCCTTTGAAGTTGTTGGCATTCAGGGGTATGTTAAGGACATCTTACATCCTAATGATTCAGACATGGTCAACAATCATTTTGCTAATGCATCCTTTATTTCTATGTGTTAAGCAGAGTTTGGTTGATGGTGCTCATACATGTTTATATATCTTTGGCTCTATGTTAGATGATGTGATTAGTAACCACAAGACAAATTTTTGGTTGTTAGAGTTAGAATCTCAACTTACTAGATTCCCACAACTCGGACTTATGTTTGACCCAGGGTATTTGTGTGGTATCTAGGCATTGCGTTTGAAGTGGGGCTTTCTCCAGTGGCTATCCAGGATTGGTGTACCATGTCTTCAACAATTTTAGAGTAAGCCTTGATTTTGGCATCATAAGGACCTCACATTAGATGGGAGTTGGAAAGGGTTGGACAGATCTTCTATGCCTCACACATTTATTACGTATCTACTTGGTTGCCTAGTAAGACTCAATTTCAACATCTAGAGAAGATCATGTAATCATACCTATGGTCAAAGTATGGTGGGAAGAACAATCTTCCACAAGGATGGGGGGGCTCATCCCTTGCTTGACATATTGAAAAATAACATTGTGACATTGAAGATATTTTGTAGGGATGTCGAGTGGAGCTTTGTTCAATCCTTGTAGTAGTATCAACCACAAAGGCTTTAATCTTTGTTGCTTTAACATAATCTATTAGCTGCAACTCTCAATGCAAGATGGGGTGTTGATTGACCTAGAAGAGAGGTAAGCACACACATTACACAGTTTCTAATCTGTTTGGAAGGATAATCAAGACCAATATTTAGTTCACCTTCAATGCAGGGCTACTAGTGTGCTGCCTTGTTGGGCAATTGTAGTTATTTGGTTCACTCTTCCTTCATTGGGATTTAGTAGTGATTGAGAGTCTCTACTCTATTTTCCCTTGGAAGATTAAGTGTAATTTTTTTTCGGGCAAGAAGTTAGTAATTGTCAACTTTTTGTTCCATGTGGTGTGATGAGGTACATCACCAGTTGTTAATTAAGAGTGCATTATTGATGATATTTGCTCAATATTTCGATTCGCTAACTTATACAGGCTTTATTTCTTCATTGTTAATCTTACAGAAGAGGATACTGGTATAATATCCACCTTTTGATTTGTTGTTTGCAAATAATTTTCTGTAAATATAAGACATATTTTTACAACAAAAACAAAAAATAAGTGGGTGACCTTAACTAAAAGTTGTTTCTTTCCTTGCATTCTTCAACTATGTTGGAGTAGAAAAAGAATGACAGACACTAGAAAAATATGCATGCCATCAGGATTAGAGAATAGACAGTGCAAATGAAGTCAGTGCCATGGAGCACATGGTTCTGTATTGGGATAATAAGGCATATGTATATCATAAGTTGAAAGTAGTACCATGTCTACTTAGATTGCATAACTTCTGATCTAGTTAATATTAGCTTGAAAAACTTGTTATATGGGACTATGATAAGAATTTATCAACCAACACAAAAACTATTAATGGGATTTTAGATTTCAAAGGATTTTCTATAAGTTGGTCCATTCAATCATGATAGCTAAGTGGATTATCTAGTAGTACATACATAACATGGTGCATATCAAATTGTATGATGACAAAAAAGAATCACTACTCTTGGGTTCAATAGGATGGCTAGTGTGGGTTGGAGAAGGCTGGCTAATAGCCCATCCAACAGAGTTCTTTCCAGAGCCAACACAGGTCTTTCTGGAGGCACTAGAATATACAAATCCAAGTGGTCTAGCTGATTCTCCTTTACTCAACTAGGGGTGTGGGAAACATCCTAACCAATCTTGATATGTTACTATCAGGCAAGGGTGAAGCTCTACTCAACTGGGGAAGCATGGACCTTCCTTCTAAACAATGCAACTGGGGCTTCATGATAGGATACTAAAGGAGGGCACTATCGAACTCTGTTTAGCCAACTAAATTATCTTGGATTGATGCTCAGACCATAGGCAAGAAATAAGATTAAAGTCTTGGACAACTAGATTGATGTTCGAGGGATGCTCACTCAAACCATTGCCAAAGGATGTAAATGGATGGCACCCCCAATTATCTTTCTTTTTTTCTTTGTCCAATGACCAAGAAAAGTAGTTCATTCCTCTTCTTAGTCCATTAAGCTCGTTGGCCCTTATCTCCCTGGGTTCATTTTGTTTGAGGTTTCCCACTTACTATTTCGGGACTTGACCACTTCATCTTGCACATTCATCCAGGGAGTTAGTTGCATGGGATTTACTCATGTGAAGTTGGTTGGAGATTAATTAATTTATTGTTGTTGACTCCTTCCTTGCAGAAGCCTTGAGAAGTTGTAACTACCTTAAAGATTATTATTTCTTTATTGAGGCAGTTGCATGTTTGAGAAAGAGTCCATGACGAATCTTTCTACTTTAGAAAAATTGGAGGCTTTACCAAGCCTTTCTTGAGGATTCATCCAATTTGGCTTTCGCTTTAATGCTTTCTTGGCAAGTTTGCAATTTCACAAAATTGTATACTTAATCAAAAGAAATTAAAATTAATGGGACTAACAACATTCTTCCACAAAAAAGTCTAGTGGATGTGTTCACTAAGGGCACATAAATTTCACCACCATTTCACTGAAATGTTGTATATTTACATAATTGTGGCCTTCTCAGTAGGAATGCATTCTTTTACCTCCAACGTAGAAACTCAAAATACCTAGTGTTCTGAGTCTTGGAAACATATAACTACTCATTTTAGGTGCCTGGAAGCCAACCAAATGCCTTTGACAACTCCAAAAATATTCTTGCACCAGGAAGACAAATACAAGATATCCAGCCATCCTAATATAGACAGATGCCAAAATACTAATACACCACACACTAAAAACTTTTATATGTAGATAGATGCCAATAAGACTACTACACCAAACATTGAAAACCTTTATAGCATAAAATCCCCATGTTTTACAACTGCAACACACCTTCTGAAGGTTATGCTACTTACTCCTTCCGATGAACATTTGCTTCTTGCTCAATCCTCTGTTTCCGTAATGCATCTCACTATTCTAGGTTTTCTCTTAACATTTTGACCTCTTCAGGTTTTTTTTTAACTACATCCAAGAAAAAAAAAGTAGCTTATTGATTATATTGACAATATGAAGTAGATGTACAAAAATGTTATTGAACTTCTATTTACTATGTTTATAATAAAACAAGATCCCTATTCGTGGTGTTGTCCAACATATAAAATCTAATGATTAAACATGTACATAATTATTTTCAATCACCATTCAACATAATTCTTGCAAATTAAATAAAAAACAATTTGGTCATATCACATCTGCTAACATTACACACAAACTGGAAGGAAGTCCTAGCACCTAGATGCTTATCCCACAATCAATTTTTGTTGTGGCAATATTATGTTAGAAATTTCTCAAATTTACAGAGGATCAATAATAGAAAATGTGGACTTTGGTCACTGACTACACCCAAGAACACACTAAATAGGATAAATATTGATAAAAGCTAAGGGAAATAACTTGAGCCTAGAGATAAATTCAAAAAGCTATTTTCTCCACCGAATGGAACAAGTTCTTAAAAATAACAAGAATTTTTCATGGCTATGGATTGGACCATTGCCATTTTATGACCTAACCCGGTTTTACAGATAAAGGTCATTTCTCCTAGAAAACGAGAACAAGCATACCTATTATTCATTCTAGTCTTTATTCAATCAACACCATATGGAACCACTAAATAAAAAAAATGAAAGGGAGGCAAGCAACAAACCAAATTCATGGAAGATGATAGCTCTAGAACTTAGGCCTTCTAAAACTTTCACAAGTTGCAAAGTCATTCGTGGTCCTATTTCATGAAGCTTCATAGAACTTTCAGTAGATGCTCTATTTACTTGACCACAATCATTCACAAGTTTCATTGTTGTTGCTTCATCTTCCATCTCACTTTATGATCCATAATTTGGCCTATTAACAATATATATTTAGTTATAAAATAATTCACAAATGGAAGCACTAACCATATTCAAACCTGTAACTCCTACTTTCTACATATTTTAATTTTTATTGATCATCCCTATTAAAAAAACTTCAAACAAGTGTATAAAGGAACTTGATAGCTAAAAACTAATAAGAGGGGCTTTATATCTAAAAGTTAACAAGAGTAAAAATGAGTTATTTTTTCATTTAAGATTGGAATAGATAGAATACGCTATGCAAGAGAAAAAAAATTCACCAAACCCTGAAATAAAATGATTTTTCTCACACAAGGTTTCTAACTGCACTTCTCCAAGTGAGAAGATTGTTCCAGCATCCGATGTTAGAGGGAAAACTTATTGTGGGTTTAAGTTTTAATTCAATTGAAAAAATGAAATCTTATACACATTTGTAATGTTAGCCCAGTCCGTCCACATTTTTAATGCTTGTTTGGCAAATCTACTACTAAGGAGGTTGTAACTTGATCCATTCTAATAAAAAAATTCCAAAATATTTTTGTCAAGAAGGAACAATTTCTCAAGGAGTAAGCTGGGTTTTTAAATCTAGTCATGCTCAAGGAGAAATTGTTCTTGTAATAAAGAAACCAGGTTTTGAGAGAAATGGATCGTCTTTATCAAGGAATCTTGTAGAAATGTAGTCATTATGGAGGCCAAATACACATAGTAGGGCTACTAGAAGAAAAAGAAAAGTGTTCACAGGTGCATATTTCTCAAGTGAAAGTTGAGCGAAGGAAAGCCACTTTCCTCAAGTCTGTAAAGAAGAAACATGACGTTGGTACATTGCAGAACATGAGAAACTGGATGGTTAGGTTAAAAGGCATCTCCTGGCACGTGTTGAAGAGTAGACTCTCTACTATAAGATCTAGGATTTCTGGGAATTATAGAAAAGTCATAAGGCATATTTTGGAGGGTTAATAAGCCTAGCAGAATGCTAGTGCAAGACCACCTCCTCCAGAAGAAAAATGTACATGAGATCAAGGTTCAAGGACAAGATTGCTGCTAGTTTTTGGCTACCCTAGATTGGACCAAGAAACTCAAAAAGGAGATAAGATCTGAAGGAGTCTTAGGATGTCATCAAGGAGAAACAAATACAAGGAGATTTGATTTGTTATATTGAAGTTAAGAGGACATATTTTTGTGATCCTTCCTGAGGGTTTAGTTCATGTTTCTATAGCCCTAAAGTCTATACCACACACACTTAGATTCATGATGAAAAAGGAGGGTCGAGACCCCTAGAGACTAGATGTCATACCCTATGACAATGATACCACTTGTATGCTTGTCTATGCAGATGGATTTGAAGGTTAGGGTGGCTGCAGTCAAAGAATAGCAACGTGGTTCTGAATAGAAAAGGAGTGGTCTCCACAATGAGGAATAAGAGCCCGACTTTGGGCTAGAGACATGATGTGTCTTGAAGGGACTAAGATATAGGCATATTAGCCCTATATAAAGGCATATATAGCAAGCCATAGTTAAGGTTCTTAATGGGTTGTCCCAAAGTTAGATCATCAATAGGGAATCATATTACCTCAGTGAATGTATAGTAAAATGAGCAGTTGGGTAGCAGTTATGGCATGTATGGTAAAGAAAGTGAATGAAATTTGTTGAGAAGCCTATGGATAGTCAGTCATGGACTGATAGTGGCTATGAAGAAGCCCTAGTAGAGGGAAGACTTAGAGCCCTAGATCTAGGTAGATGTGGAAGTGTATGCAGTGCTTGAACAACAGTTTAGTGGACCTATTCTTGGGTGGGCTACTAGGAAAAGCCCTAAGATTTTGTCATACCTAAGGAGGAAAACAGCAAAAGTGTGGGTTGTGTAACAAGCCCCAGTTCCATCATTTAAATGACAGATAGAGGACTGATAAGAGGGTGGATTTGTGGAATCCCAATATTATAAATGTTTTGTACCGTTAAGAGGGCATTTTGTTGAAACACTAAAAAGACCTCAAGTACAGTGGACTATTAGGAATGCACATTTGGTGCCTTAGGAGTTGCAAGATGAGAAATGTCAGTGATAAGAGAGTTGGTTGAAGAAACTACAACCATTGTGCTTTCCTAACACCTTGTCTTATATGAATTGGTCTAGTCGAGTCGATGGATTGTCAACTAACAAGACTCCCATTTCCATTAGATGTCATTTCTATCAACTAAGCAACGAAGATTAAAACATAGAATTAGAAGGGATAGGCCTAATCTAGTTAATGAATACACCGACCTAACTAGGAGATTGAACTTATCAGCAAGTTATGAAAATTTTGACCAGTTTAGTGAACGACTCCACCGGCCCACCAGGAGATTGAACTTATCACCAAATTATGAAACTTTTGACCTATCCAGTGAACGATTCCACTAGCCACCTTAACATGCATTTAAACTACAATAATTTCTCTTGATCTAATCTCCCACAATTAAGTCCCTTTAGAAACTAAGCCTCGATCATGGCCCCTACAGGCCCATGTGACTAGGGGTTGGCACTCATACCATCCATCCCTAAATCTTTGAAAACTCAATCCCTAAATTTTCTAAATATTTGCAGACTTAAACAAGTTTTCTCCAACCTACCCTTATTGGTTCATTTTGACTCTTCCTGGTTTATGTTTGCTTCGAAATTCCTCAAAGGAACCTGAGTCCTCCTAAGCCTAAAAGGCACTCACTTCTTAGGTAGTTTAAGTAATTAGCATATAGCTTCAAGGGATTAAAAGCCACATGCCTCCTACTTACTTTTCCTATGATATCTCTCTCCTTTTAAAAAATATATCATAGGCCTTGTGCCCTATTCAATTTAATTTGAGAGGTCAATGTTAAGGTTGATTTCCCCTAAAGAAATTCCCCATATAAGTCCTTCAACTCAGATTTCATCCCTATACTAAAACACATACAATTTATGAATTCATAACAACAAAAAGACTCTTTGAGCTTGTCTAGCAATTATTGTAGGGTTTCTAACTAAATAAAGGCAGATGGCTAAATCAACTCATTATGTTTCCAATCAAGGACAATCTTCCAATTCCTTCCCATCCCTATAGGGCATATGTCTATTGTTCCTCCTCAAGTTGATCTCACAGGGGTTCCTAATATATTTCCATTTTTAAACCTTACGAGAATATTCATCGATGTTTTAGTACCCCATGTAGTTAGGTCGGTGATGTATTGTTAAGCATAGTCAAGTTGGCCATGCCAGCATACTTAACTAAACACTATGCTAGTACCATAGTGTATTATATATTCAACACAATCACTTCCAATAGAATAAATTCCATATTAAGTACAAGTAGTTACAAAAGCATACATAATAGGTACATACATTTAATATCCATAAATGAATTAGACAGATAAACTTGGGCAGCATAATTTATCACCATTTGGTTTCAGACCTCAAACATTCTTCCCGACTATAGATCAAACTGCTTTGAAACTCTCAGCAATGGGTCTCCCCTGAATTGTGGCCATAACTCCATGAGGGTAATGGCTCACCTACAACCAATTACATCACGTAGTCAGTACTGTTCAAGTAATCCCTAACCACAATCCCACATCCCCCACTTTGCACACTCTAGATAGTGCACCCCTTCAATGTTTCTACAATCCATCAGGCTATGTCGATATGCACCCTTTCACTGTCTTTGCAATCCATCAAATTGTACCACTACTCCATATTGAGTTTTAAGTGAAAAATAGTACGAAAGTCTTAAAAAATAGTAGCTCCAAGAGTTCCAACAATTAGTATTATGAAGGATCAGAGCCTATAAAAGGAATATGCATATACATTCAAAAGCAACATTGAGTAGCTCAAAATTTGGGAGAGATTTGATCATTCGTGAGCTCTTGGATAGCTCGGATCTTTTTGTAGCTTCAGAAATGTAAGGAACCAAATCATAGATCTAAGACGAACAAGCCTAGGAAAAGGGTGAATATAGGTGATCCTTGGGGAAATTTTCAAATATTAACTTCATAATTTTGTTTGGTTATGTGAAAATGACTCTATAGGCCTTTGCTTTTGTGGAATGTTGGTATTAGCAGCAAAAGAAAGAAAAGCTTTTAATTTGTTATTGTGTGCTAGTGGTTGTTTGATATTTGATCAAATGTGAAATACGTTGGGATTTTCTAATGTAAGAATTTTGGATCTAAAACAACGAAAACAAATGTGGATGTCATTCCCCAATGTTCCACCAAGTTTCTAAGGTAGGGGATGTGGGTTTCTAAGACAGGGGATGTGGGAACAGGGAGACGCATAGGGGACTTGTAGGAGCACCCTCAAATTTTAAGGAAATTCAAGGAGACATGTGGGAGAACCAAGAAATTCCAAGAAAATTTAGAAGAGAGAGGGGACACCAATGTGTGTGTATATATATAATTCAAATTCAAATTGAATAATGAAATACAATGATTCATATATCATAAATGACTCAATGGAATATAAATGGTAGCTTATTGTCCACAATTATTTAAATTCATCATTCATTATTCTAAGAATTTGGTTGTTGATGTAAGGGAAGTATGAGTACTTCTGATGCAAGCTAAGGCTTGTTGATGAATTCTCCCTGGTTGACAGGGAGGGAGCATCAATTTCTCCTCTCAAGTTGAGAGGGAGTATGTTTCAACACTAGTTCTTCCTATGTCATGTACTAGGCTAGGAATAACAATCGTAAGTCTAGTGCATGCATCATGGATAGGGAGAATGGTTATTTGAATTAGCGTGGTTCTCCTTGTGTCAAGTATTGTGAATGATTATGACTAATATCCTAAGTCAAGTACATTGACATGGATAAGGAGAATGGTGGATTGGATAAGCATCTTGGACAGACATTCTTAAGTCATGTAGTGTGATGGATTAGGATGAAAATCCCAAGTCACATGTACTCTAAAAAGAATGGTCTAATGGACAAACATTTCTTTGAAGGAAATGGTCTAATGAAAGATATACTCAGGGTATCCTAGGTGGAAGTCTAGGAGAGAATCTTAAATCACTCTTGATACCAATCCAAGTATCACAACAAGACTACTTTGCACAACAAAACAATATACAACAATAAATCTACTAGTGGACAAACTATATACAACTTTTTACAAATTTATACAACCACCCAACTTTGTTATATTAATCAAACTGATAATACAATTGTTTAAGGCTCACATACCAGGGATAATGGCCCCCACATCCACTAGTACAAGATATACAACTAGGGTCTAGTGTCGGTCACTTTGATAACCAATCTACCCTGAACAAGATACAGTGGCCATTTGGTTTATGTAGCACTCTCTCATCTCCTTCCACTCTCAATTTGCAGCAACACAACTTTGCCTTTATCAATGAACCAACACCATTAGGTCACTGAACTTGGCTCCACCTACTCTCACATTGACGTTAGTCCTTAAACACATGAATCGAGTTTTTTGTTGAGTTGTTCACAATTTTGTTTGTGAACAACTCTCAACTTCCCATTGCTACTTCTCAACTCTTTTGGGACTTTCTTCCCACTAGTGCCTTCTTGTGATACCTAATGAGGGCACACTTAGGGCTAGAGGGCTTCCCACTATCATTGTTGAATGTCCTTCTCCAACAATGAACTTAGGGCATGGAGGACTGCCCAACTTTTTCTATAAATGTCCTTCTCTATAAGGCAAGTCTAGGGCTACAAAATACTCCTAGATGATTGTACCTTTGAGATCTTCTTTTACCTCTTCTAAAAATCCCTTAGTCCTTCAAGAGATTTGTTCCTTAGGGCTTGAAGCAAGCCTTTACAATCCTCCACAAGTTGTTCTTTAGGCTGCGCCAACTTTGCCACTTCTAGCAAGCCTAAAGTCCTTCTTAGGTCACTACACTTAGGGCTCATATATGGACCACTTTCACGCTGCCCTCCATCAGTCCACAAATTTCCATACAAAACCAATCAAACATAAACAATACATATCTCTCTACTGTAGCATCTTCTCATTGGTTAGGGCATCCAATCACTATGATTACCCTTCCTCTTGGCTACTAACAGCCCTCCAAAGGTTATCCTCTTCTAGGACACTACATCCTATAGCAAATCATCAACTCAAGAAGATAACCAACTATCCTGCAAGCCCCTGTTTCTCCTCTTAACATACATGCAGTTATTTGATGAACTTGCTTTTAGGATGTACCAATCACTGTCCAACTAGGACCTCCATCCAATCTGATCCAAACTTGGAACCAACACTTAGCAACATAAGAGAAACAACATACCTTATAAACTATTGCGCATACCTTCAGATCTAAGCATTGGTTAGGGCACACTTGTACCCCACGTCAACCCTCCAACAATAGTCAATCTCCCCTCAAAACTCTACGACTTCCTTCCCTTCACATGCTCCTGCACTTGGCTGCCTTAAAAGTCTGCTATAACCACTTGTTTAGGTTTTTTGGACCCTCCTAAATAAACCTACAGTGGCTCTACCTTGTTTTTTCAGGGTGTTGTACATTTCCGCCTGCACAAACAAAGGTATCCTCCACCAAATGATGCACAAACAACTCCTCTCCAAATCGACTAAACTGTAGATTTCTACGCCGTTCAAACAATCACAAAAGAGTCTTAAGCGAATCCTCTCTCCTTTGCTGAATATGCCTCTAATCTAATGTTATCAGTCCTGGACCAAAACTGGTGGAATCAGCCTGTCCTACCATTTTTGGCACAAAACTAGTCTGAACTAGGATAGGTCAGTTCGGTACCGGTTCCATGCAGCTTGTACCTATGCATGCCAATGTAAAAAAATTGTCTTTTTATTTTTTTTTTATATTTTCAATTGGTTGGCCTAATTGTCCCTAGGCTAGCCTAATATTCAAGCTTATGGCCTAGTTTTTCTATTCAATTCATGGTAATGTTAAATTCTTAAACTTGTAATTTACTTAAATTTTTAACATTATAATCAACTGACCCAGGATGTTTGAGAGTGGTTCCAACCTCATTGGATTTCATATGGAGAAAGTAGAATTTTACATTTCACTCAAAATCCAGCAGACTTAATAGTTTTTTAGGATTTCAAGATTGGGGGGATTGCAACATTTCCATTGGATTTTGTCATGTACAAGGGTATGGAACTAGTATTTAATAAAGAGTACCAAGCCCTTTATGTAGTTTGATGTTAGTGGCGTTGGTTGTCGAACTCCTCTATCATGACTACTAAAAATGTACCCATCACTCAAACAAAATCTTGACATGACAGGCTACATTTTTCTATCTTATTTTAATTCCTAAATCATTATATTGGTGACAAAGACCCCAATATATGCAATGATTTTGATGATGTGTAGGAATTTGTTGTAGCATGATTTTTTGGGGATGTGAGAGGCCATCTAGAGCCTATTTGTTGATGTATTTTAGATTCAGAGATGGATTGCACTCGATGCTATTTCGGAAATGTGCACCCTTACATGCTATGAAAATAAGAACTTTTTCATATTTGTGTATAAATGATTTGGATTCATATGGATGCACATGAATATATATGTTTTTCTTTAAAATATGTATATTTTATGTCCTTTTGGTAAACCTTTTTTTTTCTTCTTCTTCTTCTTTCTGGTTTTTTACCAGTTCCCAGTCCATAAGGTTTTTGTGTTCAATCATTGGTTCAATTATGATAACATTGCTATAATTTGTGGCCTTAACAAATATATTCTTCTCCTTATGTGAGTTTCTTGTGTTGTCTTGGATGTGTGTTCAAATGCCTCAATACCTCCTCATTTTATACTGTTCTCAAGGGCTCCAATGAATGCCCGTGTCGTCTTGTCCAACTGTCATAAGGGAAAATATTTCCCTAGCCGACCATAAACTTTAGCGACAATTCCACACACATACTTCAAAAATTAATATCTTCACTTCTAGACCTCTGATTTTGATGATTTTCATTGTCCTTGGTTTCTCTATAGGTCCTCTATCATCTGCATCGATCAAACCATCAAACCTAATCACAATTTCACACTCACATGCTTAGGCACAAATCCCACAAGCTTGGGTTCTTAGCCCACAAGTCACTTTGTGTGCCAACCCCTCCACAACCCTCTAGCCTAGGGTTTGGAGAAACTCCCAACCTACCAATCTCAACAACTCAGTGATGCAGTGTGGTCTACTATGAAATGCCTCCCAACAATGTGCTATGATCTTGTGAGAGATAAAGTGTACCTGTCAAGGCCTTAATAATGTGACAATGCTAACTATTATGATGTTTTGATGATTATCAATATAAATCCCTTGTTATGAGAATATTTCAACTTGAGATAGACATGCTGAGTCATTATGAATACCTCCCTAGTTAAAAGAGACTATTGGAAAAGTAACTAGGTTTTGTCTTCATGTTAATTTGTATTTCATGTAAATAAAGAAAAAAAAATATTTGTTTCAAGCATTGGTTTCAGTTTCAAGTTTAGGTTAAACATGTTCATCATTATTTTAGGAAATTGTTGAGTCAAAAGAATTAATTTTGAGTCGAACTCCATATGGAATTTTTGTAAGAAAAGGAAAAAGGGGATTTAAAAAAAAGACTAAAATAATTCTCCACTAGAACAAGTCGGCCCTCTTGTTGGTTAAGTTGGCATGATCAACAGACATGACCTTTCACATTGGAAAACTACTATATATTGACGTGGATCATCCAACAAAATTCATATATCTCGTGGAAGTTCTGATGAGAAAGATATGAATCTCTAGAACAGGTGTATATAAGTTTCTTTGGAGTTGAACATGCAAATTCTTTGTGGCATATAATCCAGAATTTGATGTGAAGTTCTGTGATTGAAGGAATGTGATGTTTATGATGCTAGAAATCTGTAAAAAAATTGCAATTTACAGAGGGAAACAAGTTGGGTTTCTTTTCTAATGAAGTATGTGAGTTGTAGTGGCTGGGATATGCGAAATTTTCCATGGAAGGATGGTCAAAGTTTTGAAGAAACTTTATTTTGACTATGACTTGGAAGGAGGGTTGACTTGGGGATCTTATGGAGGAACGTGTATTGGTCTTGGTCTTGATATCTCATTTTGATATGAATCTAGAAGAAGAGGATTGCTTGGATTTTCCCTAGTTGGGATTTTTCCTTGGGGTGGAAGCCTATATCTTGTGTTTTTTGTCTCTAGTGATATTCATGTTTTTATTTTGGTAATTTATTGATGAGGAAAAGAAAAGAAAATAATTGATTAATAATCCAACTAAGTGCACAAGTAGTTATCATGAGAACTCACCTTTTACAACCAAATTATTCTATATATTTTGAAAACCACGTCAAAAACCCTCTTTTTATTAGTCAGCTCCTCCGTGGAAATAGCAGCATAGTTCCCTATCAATTTGATGTAGTAACCGGTCATCTTCAAGAATCTATTTACTTCTTTTAGGGTCTTGGGTGGAAGAGGGTTAACTATAACTACTACTTTTGTATATCGCCAAGGTATAATAGATTGTGACAGTTAAAATTGAAGCGGTAAGGGTTCAAAACTTTGATAAAAACTATGAGGAAAAAAGAGAAGTTCCCATTGCAGAAATTCTTAGAATATCATCTCTTCTTCTCGATTTTGTTGATGCTCAGGATAATTAATCCCTTATGGAGGAGGTTGGGAGTAAAGAGATCTCATAGGTACTACACAGCTTACAAAAAGAAAAAATTCTAGGTCCTAATGGGTTCCCTATACATTTTTTGGGGGATGCTTAGACTTTATGGGAAAAGATCTGAGAAGGCTTGTAAATGAATTGAGATCAATTGAAAAGATACTAAGAGCCTTTAATGCCAAATTATAATATTATTCCTAACTCTGACAACCCTCTCTGTACTGACCAGTTCAAATCAATCTCTCTTTGCAATTGTATAAGAACATCACAAAATTAATTGCTCGAAGGACTAAGACCAATTTATCTAACACTATTTTTGAGGAACAATTCAGTTTTCTAGAGGGCTGGAAGATACATGAATAAGTTGGCATTGATAAATGAGGTCTACACTCCATTAAGATTAGAAATTTGAGGGATATGGTATTGAAAGTTGATCTCTCAAAGGATTATGACAGAGTGAAGCTCCTTTTCTGACTTGGGTATTAAACTGTATTTCCTTAGTTTCTTATATTGTACTTATAAATGGATCTCCAACCCCTTTCTTTATACCTGAGAGAGGTCTTAGGAAAATTTTTCCACCTTCTCCTCATTTAATCCTCTTGGTGGCAAAACGATTAATTAGGACCTTGAAAGAGCATACTCAACTGGAGTGACTGGAAGGTAAAAACTGGAAATTCTTGTATAATGTCACACTTCCTCTTTATTGATGATATTTGATTTTCTTGGGAGGAAAAAGAAGGGATGCAACAAAATTAAAGGATATTTTAGAAATTTTTTGTTTTTCTTCAGGAATGCAGATCAACATAGAGAACTATCACATCTCTTTTGCAGGTTTATCTAGTGAAGATCAAGAGTACATCGATACTCTCTTTCCTCAACAATTTCTAAAGATGGATAATATTCTAAAGAAATTTGGCTTTATCCTTAAACCAAAGAATTAACAAAAGAAGAATTGCCAGTGGTTAGGTATAAAGGTCAAGAAAAACTTGATTGTTTGGTACAATTAAAGGATTTCCAACAGGAGAACACTGTTATTAGTCAAATCAGTTATTGAGGTCATTCCACTTTATTAGTCCCCCCTTTCTTGGATTCCCAAAGAAGTACTAGAGGCAATCAAGAGACTCAGTTATAGATTCACTATGAGTTGGCAGTCCCAAAGGCCTTGGGGGGCTACAACCTTAAAAAAATATTTCATTTCTACAAGGTGTTGGCAACAAAGAGTGCCTGGAGGTTTGTACAGGGGAAAGGGTTTTGGCATTCTATTGTAAAAGAAAAATACATATATCCAACCTTAGTGGAAGCTTGGATTAGAAGCCCCATTAAAAATTCTCACAACATATTTGTAGTTTGGAGGAAGTATTACATGTTTTTACTTTGATAGGGAACTAGATTTCTTTGGTGTGTTGGAAGAGGCTCAAATGTTCAGCTGGGCATGGATTCTTGGATTGGTAATGACAATAATTTCAGTCTTCCTCCTCACATCATTCATCATCTGAGAAACATAAGGATATATACCTTAAATCAAGTTGTAGACCAGGATATTACTACAATCTGGCAATAAGAGTTGCAATCTACCAGAGATCTTGGGCTCAATGAGGAGGATGTTGAAATATGTAATACTTATGTGGAAAATTTCAAGCATAGTCACATCAGAGTAAGAGATGTTGAAGACTATGTGGTTTGGAAAATAAATACCATAGGGGTATATAAACCTTCGATAGGCTATAAGACCTTGGTCACACATGGATTTCAGCAACCAACTAGATGGTGGTCAAAGGAAAACTGGAAGTTTCATTGTCCTTCCAAAACTTGTATTTTTATGTGGTTACTCCTTAACAATAAAGTAATTACTCAGGATATATTACAGAGAATAAATATAAAGGGTCTAGGATGGTGCAATTTTTGTATGGAATATGAAGAATAAAACTACCATTTAATTCTGGACTGTATTTACTCTAAATTGGTTTGGAAAAAATTGGATGGTATCACGAATATAAGAGATCCCTGTTGTGGAAACACCAATTATAATTCCCTATATGAATGGTGCATGAACCCTGTTACTAAAGAGTTTAGGACCTTACTATTAAACTAATTGGGTTATTCGGTAAGCACTAAATGACAAAAACTTTGAGAGAAAATTCATCACTCCAGTCCAATGTGCTACTCCAGTCCTATTGTAGAACACAAAGTTGATAACCCAAATCCTTGGGCCTATTTTGATGGTGCATCTCAAGGTGATCCCCACTGGGAGGGGCAGGAAGCATATTGCATACTAGTGAGTCTCATGTAATCATATTTAAGGAAGGAATTGGTAAAGGGTTCAACAACAAGGCTGAGTAGATGGCACTAAAGCTTATATGAACTATAGCAGCAGAATATGGGGATCTAGAATTTCTAATATTTGACAACTCTCAATGTGCTATAAAATGAATCAACAAGTAGTATAGTCTGCGAATATCTACCATCACTAGTGAGGAAAGTCTTGGTATTGTTGAGGGGTTTACTCAGGTCACCTTTCCTCACATTTTTAGAGAAATAAGTCATGGGGTAGATCTGATGTCAAAAGGTCTCGAGCTTCAAATTGGGGAATGGATTGTTTAAGAAAATTTAAATGGGTTGCACACTGAATATTCCCACTTACCTTTCCTTTGATCAGTGAACTCTTGGATTCTTTTTTTTTAAGTTGAATGTACACTTTTTGTATGAGAGGATTGTTTAAATTTTTTGGATCAAAACTGTACACTAGCCTACCTAGAGGTATGCAACAATAGAAAGAAGCAAAATATGCATATATTTTAACAAGTGATGTCTAGAGATCAATAGGCCTAGTTTTTTAGAATAATATACATGAATAAAAATATAAACTTTTCCTAGGAAAAAAATGGCACAAGAAAGACATGATTAAGGAGCATTTCTTCAAGAAGTACAGGATCTGGCACATAAGCAAAAAGAGTTCTGATCTTTGTCCTCAATAGATACCAACAACACCAGTAATAGATAATAAGAGGCCATCAAATTCAGAAATAGGATGCATACCTCTTGTTCCATCCTTGAACGCCTTGGCAACACGCAATGGAGTTTTCTTTAATCCATCTCAGTTCACATTTGTACCCTAACTCCTTCAACAACACCATCACAACAACCATGATGGTGGGTTTGGATCCGATCCCTACTATTCATATGTGCTTGCATCTGGGTATGGTTTGAGAGCGAGATCGATTGCAAGAGTCATGGGTTCAACTGCCCTCCCCCTCCCCATCCCCCTTTATTGGCAGAGGAAATTTCATCCCCCAAATGGACAGAAAAAAAATTTTGGGTAAAGGAAATACGAGGTAGAGAGGATTGTAAAACAAGCAAGGCAGAGATATGGCCCACCTGCAATGGTATTCTGATACACACAAGCTCTCGAACTGCAAGAGAAATAATATTAGAGTGATAATATTTAAAAAATTTAGTCATAAGAGAAATAATATAAGAGCAGTGTAATATTTTAAAAAATTACTCATAATGATCCACACACTTTGATATAAAATAAACTTTAAAAATATAAATCCTTAAAATCTATTGTGTAGTTATTTAATGTTAAGTAGAATATCACAATAACTTAATTAGTAATGGTGTGACCATTTCTTTTATTTTTTTAAAGGAATTTTTTCTAGACATGCACCCTATCAAGCATAAATCATCTTAACATATACTTATTTTTGAAGTGATATAAATCATCTTATGCTTATCCTCAAAAGAATTATCACCCATAGCCTTAGTGATGGTGTAAGGTTTGTGTGAAAGTTGTATGAGCTTCATATGGGAGTTTGTTAATTTCCCTTTATGCAAGTCCAACCATAACTCGTCACCAACCTGAAACTTATGTGGAACCCAATGGATTGTGTATCTACTTGTACTTGGAGTTGCCAACTTTCTACAAAATATCATGAACCCATTGTTGAATTTTTCAGATACCTTCCTCAAAATTGGTTGCTTTACTTATCTCATTCCAAGTATAGAAGGTATCTTCATGTGTTGTAACATGAATATAGCTACATCAATGTGTGCCAATTGTTGGGACCCTAAGCACACCTGAAAATGTTTGTGGCCAATAGAAATATGAAGGGCTATGTCGAATTTATGTTGAAAATATGGAAATTTTTCAACACGTGTATGTGGATGCTCACAATTTTATACTCTAAAGACATCTATAATAACCCTATTGACTACTACTTTTTATTTATCAATCTAGGGATGGAAGGTAGTCGATTTGGTCAAGCTTGATGTCCATCATGGACCAAAAGTTAAACCAAAAAGTACTAAGGAACCTATTATCCCTATCAAGAAATATGGTATTTGGAAACCCAAAGAGAACCAAAATATGTTCGAAGAAGAACTTATGAGTGGATTTTGTTGCGACAATCTTCTTACAAGGTGCAAAAATTCCCATCCTAAGGAAGAAATCAACAACAACAAAAACACATCCGTTACCATGCTTGGTTGACGGAAAACATGACATAAAATCCAAGGAAATTAACTCCCAAGGATTATCTAGAGTAGGCAAAGGCCTATAATTGGTGTTGATGGCCATTTCCTTTGGTATAATATAATTCTTCCACTACTTACAGACTTCGGTAATATAATGTAGCTCATTTCCATAGGTTGGGTATCTTTGAAACCCAACATAGAATGTTTGGCTATGATAGACCATCGAATGTTTGTGTCATGTTGGCACTACATCGACAAGATGAACGATTGGTACATAGGGTCCCTATTGTGTAGTCATTCATCAAATAGTGTCGTTGGAGATAATATTGTTTCCATAAGGAAGAGAACCAGAAATAGGCTCATGAACACCATCAATATCTACTCGAGGTGTTGCAACTAAAGAAATAATGAAAACAAAAGTTATGCTCAATAGGATAATGATCATCAAGATGTTGAACCATCCAATGTAAAGATGGTTTTCAGTGCTAGTGATCTAGTCACATAAAAGACCCCATAAATTTGTGCTTTGGGATACCCCCAAGATTTAATAAGTATTCCAAAGTGAGAGGATTCGTTGATAAGGTGACAATGCCAACAACCCTGAGTTGACCCAAAGCGACACCTTGTGAGTCTTTCACAACTAGGATGCCAATTTGAGCATCAAAAGGAGACACAATTGCACAAGTGGCAACATCTCACATTTAGGGAACTTGGCCACAAATCTTTATGTGTTTTTCCATTAAGGGTACCTTTAAAATTTCCTAAGGCACAAATCATGTATTTGGAGAAATTTTGGATAACTTGTCACATTCCACTAGCTTCATGCATGAAGAGGTGCTCCCATCCTTTAATAATATCTTGGAGTATTTCATGGCATAAGTGAAGGGTCAGATGTATAAAAGAAGAACACCATAGTAAAGAATATGAAAATTGGCATTTATATCACATGGAGTAAAGGAGAAGGACATAGGTGAAGTGTACTCCATTTAGAAACATCTAAAATCTTGTTTATGTCCTCTTTCCAAAGAAGAGAAGATACCTTGTGAAAAAAGGCCCAAATTCGAGCGGAGGAAGACTAGGGTAAGGGTTACTTTTCTTCCACGTGTTGGGAGACATCCATATATTTTAAGGCATGTTTTGTTGTTGAGTTCACATATTGTGAAGCACAATTTCACAAGTGGAAACATATCACATTTGGGGCACTTTACTACAAATTTTTATGCATATTTTCTATTAAGGGTATCTTTCACATTCCCTTAGGCACAAATCAAATATTTGGAGGTATCTTGGATGACTTGTGACATTTCACTCTCTTCAGACATGAAGAGGAGTTCCCATCATTTAAGAATGTTTTGGAGGGTTTTCATGGAATAGTCAAGGGTCACATTTACAAAATAAGAAAGCCCAATTCAAGAAGATGTAAACTATGTTGTCAAGGGATTGTTAGTCGTGCCATGCACTATGACATGTCAAGATGTAAACTATGTTTCTTAGTTGTTTTCTAGCCGTGGTTGGATGTGACCCTTGACTTGGTAACTTGTAACTTATTAAGTGGGATAAGTTGAAATTGGACATGAGTAGCCTAAGATGAGTTATATTCAATTCTTAGGTGAACAAAGCACAATCTAGTTGTAGTAACCATAACGTGGTCAGGTTGTTGTGGTTGAGGCAAGACTTGGTTGGGTTTTCAAGTCCAAAAAAGTAAGGGTAATTGTGAGTGAATGATAATCAAGGAATGTCAGGGCATGCCAAGGAATGAAAAGGTGTGATAGCACATGCCAGAACAGTGTCGATGCATGTCGAGGAGTGTTAGGGATTTCCAGAACATCACAAGGGAGAACTAGGTCAAAATGCATGGAAATGAACGAATAAGAGCGTGTGGCAAGGAGTGTCAATGAATTAAAAGTGTCTCAAGGATAAAGTGTGTTAGGAGAAGGTTAGAATAATAATTGTAGGAGGCAATCCTATGGTTATAATAAGGGGTTGACCAACGTAGTTTCAGACAAAGGGATACTTTGGGTTGGGCACAACATTGTTTTCCAAATGACTTGGTTGGGTTCCCAAGTCACAAAAAAAGAAAGGCTATCTATGAGGGAATGATAGCTAGGGAGTACTAAGGTGTGTCAGGGAATGTCAGGAAGTACTAACACATGTTAGACAGTTCCAAGGCATGATAGGCATGCCAATATGTGTCAGGTGCCAGGGTGTGGCATGAATGCATGCTAGGGAGTGTCAGGGAAACACAAGGGAGAACTAGTTTCAAATGCATGGGAATGAAGTGTCAGTGAGTTCTAGGTGTGCTAAGGAGGGAGTGAAAAGGTATGATAGGTGTTGTCACTCACTACTTTAACAGTTACTAGTTTCCTCAAATACACAAAAGCAGTAAAGTTTGATGCCAATTTTTGAGCCACATAATCTATCAGAGCCAAATCAGACCCTCTACATTGCCTAGTGCTCAGAAATAGCTTTCCAACAGTATATGAAAGTCCAAAAATGGACTTCTAGAGTAGAAATTCAAGCATTTTGAAGATTACCCTTGGAAATCCCACCAAGCAAAAGAAAAAAACACTAAGGGAGCAAGGCAAATCGCAATCGGAAGTCGGGGGCCCCAGGCACAGTGAATCTCGCAATCCTGCATTATTGGAAATCGGGGGAACAAAGGAGTTGCCACTTAAGAAAACCTGCGGGGTTGCGATTCACTGATATAATGTAAAGTTGTCGGGGAAGACCGATTTCATTTAACAAAGGGATTCCATGAAAAACAAAGGTCGGGCCACCACCTTTCTCTCTCCTCCACGTGGCAGAGTACGGTGAATCTTGAACTATCGCAGTTCGACATCCTGCATCCCACCCATCAGTGACCCCGCAGTCCCGTAGCCCAGCATATCGACAGATCCATGGGTTCTAGACCTAATATACCTTACGGGGGTGATATTGTGTTGCATCGTCGAGGAAGGGCTGAAAAAGTTTACAAAGGAAATCATGAAAAAACAGGGGAGGGTTCCCCCCCCCATATCTCCTCCAAATGGTGGGTTCCTACATCTGGTGACCCCGCAGTCCCACATCTCAGCAGTCCTGCGACCCCGCAGGATAGGCATATTGACAAGTTCCAAATATAAAAGACCATGCGGGGTCTGATATTGTGATTTAATGAAAAATAACTGGGAGGAACAAAATTCACTAACAAAGGGAATGCCTGCAAAACAGAGCTGGGCATGGCTTTTTATCTCTCCTCCAAGGGACCACGTGGAAACCTCTGATTGGTCCTCAGAGAAGACATGTTAGCTGATGTCATCAGTGATGTGGCAGTACAGAGCGTGACGTGGTTGTACGTGGGACACGTGTCACCCAGTTTTAGCATTTTCAAGGGTGAGATGGGGCCATTTCTGGGTGACACGTGGAAATGATGACATCACCCCACAGATCAACGATCTTAGCAGTCAAGGGGAAAAGCTAAAGACGATGGAGCTAGTGACTGTGATATGCGGGAACCCCCGAGACACGATAAAGTATTACGTTGTGGTCTATAAGGATCTTGCGTCTAGACTATCGACCCATGCTATGGAGAAAAAAGAAGCTTAAGGAAAATGCAAAGGTAAAGCGTTGATGGGCAAGATTTGCAATACGAAGGAAAAGGCTCCCGGACATGGGTCCGATGGCCTTAGCGCCTAAGGGCTAAGCCCCTAGTTCCAGCCCCCTAATCGTATATGGAAATTTACAAAAGGGGTTGTAATAAGGTGACTAAAGGGGAAATTAAAAGAGCCCATGAGTTTTGTTTTTTTTTAGTGTTTAAAGACATGCGACTGTGGTGCTTCAATGGTGTCCTACAATGATTTAAATGGGCAGATGGGCTGGCATTTGTACTAATTAATAGAGTAGGAGGGAGTGCATAAATGACAGTATGGGAGGCCTCTACGGAGACTTAATGCCTTGAAAGTGAGTCTCCCTCCTTTGCACAAAGAAACACTACCAAGAAACACCCCATACCTTCTCCATCGAACATCTCATCCAAGCAGTAAAGGCATAATTGACATAAGTTGGATGAGAAACAGTGAACCACCTCAAGCAGCTAAAAAGAGCAGGATGAAAATAGGTGCGTGGCTTGATCATGGGCCTCCACTAAAACAATAAGGGGACACCTCCTCCTTCCTCTCTCTAGCTTCTTCTTTGTTTGTTAATTTATGTATTATTAAAGAAAGGGATTTGATCCCTATTGTAATCTTTGTGGGGCATCAGAGCCTTACAAGGCTGATATAGTTAGTCTAGCATGATAGCTAGGGCTCGGGCTTTGATATTTTGTAAAATTTAACTCTAGCTACTCCTCTTATTATAAATAGGGGGAAGAAATATTAAACAGGGGCGTCCGAGATTTATCACCCACAGAGGTCTTAACTCTATGATACCAATGTGGCTCATAAATCTGTAAGAAAATGATTTGTATTTCAGACTGTATTACTTTACATAGGAAGATATTTCACACTTGGAAAAGAAATGGTGGCGATTCCCCCTTCTAAGTATTATACTATGTTATCCTCCTGTCAATTCCATTATGTTCATATTATTCTCTGTATTCATGCTAAATTACTGATGTTAGAAATATTTCAAGACCTCCTCACAGATTCGTTGGTATCAATATGTTATGCATGCGCATGTAAGTCCCTCACGGATTCATTTGTATCGGCATTATTAATGCTAGTGCCTACATGGATTATTTAAATCACATCTTTAACAGTTTCTCTTCATGAATCATAGCACACAGGCTCTCTTCTTCTCATTATATCTACTTCTGACTCAGATAAGTATAGGAATTCTTAAAGCTTCAAGTTGTATGTGTTATGCATGGAATTCTTGATGTTGCAAGATCCATATGATAAGTTACTCCTCCTCCTCATCCTCTAGAATTTACTCAACAAAGCCTATTAAGTTGTAATCCCCTTTGAAGTAATCAACCTCCATTATTCTATGTGATACTTTTGGGAACTCTTGTGTGAAGAAGTACCTGAAATACACAACTCACACCTTTGGAGGAAAGAACCAAGCCCCCTTATTATCTTTCATTACATGCCAATTGGAGTGCTACAACCCCCTCACATATAACCTTACAAGAACTCCTATGTTTAAGATGTCCTAGGAACTGGTTTACAATCAACCCATAAGTCACCTCTAGGGAGCTTTCCTTGCCTCCTGCTGCACTTGTGCTGCAGGTGAAAGATTGAGCGACACAAATAGGTAGTGGCAAGGCATGCTAGAATGCTAGGTAAGCATACCAAGATGTGTCAAGTGCCAAGGTGTGTGAATGCATGCTAAGGATGTAGGTTTTAACCCCGTACAGAAATTACCTGCATACGAATTCTAAATCACAGCAAAAATAAAAATGCGAGAGCATAACACATAAAACACATATACACAGAGATTTCCCACTGGATCTCAAAACCGAGACTACCAGCTTGATTTTTCATTATATTCCTTTCAATGTTACAATACATATTTATACATGCCAAAGCATCCAATACCATTGACTGAAAACCATCGCGTCCAAAACCATGGACTGAAAACCATAGGTAGGTTTTCCCAACCTAATATAGGGTCCAAAAAAAAATTTTGCGGGGCGCTGCCCTGGACCCCATAGAAGGGGGCTACCCGCCCCCCACAAACCCCCCGGACAAGGGGGGCTGCCGCCCCCCCTGTGACCCCTCTGTTGTGCAATCGGCGCAACGAAGGGGGGCCTCCACCCCTCCTCTAACCTCGCGGTTCACTACGTGGGTTAGTCGTGGAAAGAATATAACACAACCCAACACTCCCATATTTGGAGCATCATAAGATTTCCCACTTACTAGATCCCATGCATATATTTAAAAATGTTTCATCTTCTTTGTGGAGGCACATATCAGCAAAAGAAAGTGACACATTCATTGTTTGGAGAGACATTATTTCTTCAAAAACTAAAAAGAAACATTGGCCAAGACAAGAAATGATAAGAGAAGTTGGTCCCTCTTGGTCTTTCAAAGAAGGTGATGTCCCATGGATTTTAAAGAAAGATGATCTTTCTTTAGCAAAGGAAGTTATAATGAGTGTGAGCATTCCTTCTTTATATGGGTCTTCGTTATGACATTTCTTCACTGTGAAAGATCATTTGTCGGCGTTGAAATCACATGACCATTTAAACCTTATAAGACTATGTATGTCAAAAACACATTTTTTTTTTTTAATGCAATGGGATATTTTATAAATAATATTTGTATAATGTACTATTTAATATGCAGTGTCATTATCCTCTACTCATGCATGGGTGTGTGAACCATGAATTCCCCTTAGACCCACTATGTGTCGATTGAAATTATTTCCATTTGTACATTGGATTACATCAAAGTATATTCATATGGCTAGAATTCCATGGTGGTGTCAAGAGATAATTGATATTATTTGTATGTTTGAGAAGGAATTGGCAACGAGTTTCATGGGCTTGTAGGTTCATCTTCTAATTCACCTAGTAGATGGGGTTGAATTATTTGGCATGGTTTCTTGTCATTGGATGTTCTTCTTAGTGAGGTATATGAGGAAATTGAAATTTTTTGTTCAACAAAGGGAAAAACCCGAGGGTTCTATGGCAGAGAGGTGTATATCATATGAGTCTTTGTATTATGCTAGTGAGTACATCCAGCAGATTGACAACACACTAAGTGTGGCGATTTGGGATGACAAAAGTGATGAAGATAAAAGAGAAGGGGAGCTTCTCGAAATGAATGGAAAAGTGCACATGATAAACATTAAGTGGAATATAATTTTTCAAATTTCTACACAATAAATATTCACAATGAACTTCGTATTAATTCAAACTTTGATGTCATATTTTTGTATATATGTAGGTTTTATTTCACCAAAAAATTTCAAAAATTGAATCCATCAACAAATGAATTCTTTATAGTATGGAAGAAACACAACTATGGGTCGCATTGTACGAACAAAAAAGGAGGAAATGGGATGTGGCACGAAATAATTCAAACAGTTGAATGGTAGAAGCATGCCTTATCCTGATCATTTAAAAAAAATATGCCAATGGCATGCCCTAATAGTTGGGTTATTCATAATGTCAAATAGAAATATGGCGCATCCAGTCATTACCCGCATGCTAAAGAGGATGACCTAAAAATAGGGATTGGTTGCAACAACTTGATAATTATAATCTCTTTCTGTACATTTTTAGCGTCATAATGAACCTTTTAATTGTAACATATATCTATATGTATGTATGTTTAGGTTATTAGACATGTGACACAGTGATTTTTTCACTTTTTATAGGTGCATTTTTTCCCATCTATGTGGGTATATGGACATTATTTTCACATGGAGGATGTCGATGATGGATGAATGGCACAAGACTGTGGAGTGGAAGTTGATTTCAACCAATATAGTTGTGCTAACCACTGCAATCAAAACCTAATGCAAGGCATGTTAGGTTACATTGGAAAGATATAAGAGATCATTCAAGTGGACTTCTCTTCGTTCCAATGTGTTATTTTTAGTTGCGGGACACCTTTGATCAGAATAATGTAAAGGAATAATGTGATAGTGGGGTGATATCTATCAACTCTAAAAAGATGTGGCATGAAGCTAGGGAGCCTTATGTTTTTCCAAAACACTGTAACCAAGTTTTTTTTACTCAGATGTGTTGGATAGGGATTAGTGGTTCATATTAAGACACGACCCTAGATCAAGACATATTTTTGAGAACGACATTGTTATCATGCCAAGCGAGGAAGATAATTAGGGTGATGACAACAAAGAGTGATACGTACTACTTGTGTTATTTCATCATTTATGATATTGTTATATGTTTTTGTTTTCTTTATTTCACTAATTATATTGTTTTTTTTTTTGTCTTGTTGCCATTTTATATTATTGGTAAGATTCACAAATGCATTTACATTTTTTTTTTAATAGTGGAAACATTTTCACACTTGAAACTAAGTATTTCCAAGTGTGTACAATATCTATGATAATAAGGATTCAAAGTCACAGTCCTTCTCAAATAGGAAAATGAGAAGAATATAACTAAAATGAGAAATAAAGAATTTAGAATCAACATTGAAGATTTAGTTTCTATTTAGATACTTATTGGTTTATTAATTACTTCACATATTTTTTCTTCTTGTTTAGTTCAAAATTAATATAAATCATGTAGTGATAACTCTATGAAGAATTTAACAATGAAAAAATTGTATATTAATATGTAAGATTAAATTCTTCACACGAGAGATAAAGTCGTGTTTAGTATATTTCAATTATAGTTCTTGAAACATTATGTAAACGAAAGGACATCTTATGCATGTATAAAATGTTGATTACATCTTTTTATGGACCATAACATAAACAATGGGCTTACATAGATGCATGAGAGGTTTTAATTTTTCTTCATCGATAATGGAACAATTTTTACATTTCTTTTCAATGGTAATTATAAACAAAAGTTGAATTAATAAATATTATATGGCTTAGAATTAAATGATAAATAATGTGATGGTGATTAAGAGGCATTTGTTTGACTTTCAAATAGACTTGGTGATGCATTTTTCTTTCTTATTTAGATTATGTAAAATAAATATCTATGTTTATATATTTATAAGTAATCTTTTTTAAGTAGACACGCCTTTATAATTGTGAACATGATGTAATATTAGCTATGAGAAATGTGAAAACATGAATTTTAGTGACTATCTTGTGATAAGTATGTGGAAAAAATAATATTTCTCGAGTTTTTCATTAAAAAAATGTAAATTTATTACTTGTCAAAAGTTCAAATCTAATATACTATGATTTTGTATTATTTAACTCATATTTATTATTAACAAGATTTAAATTTAAACCAACACAATTACAAATAAAGAACCAAAATAGCACCAAAATTTTATATCTTTATTACTAGAAAAAATAATCACTTGCCTCTTTAAGGGAGAACTTCCAATAGTGCAAATCCCCAACTACAAGTAACTTCACAAGCCTTATTTACATTTCTTGATCCTCATCTTTAGAAAGAGAAATTTCAAATTTAAATTGGTAAGAGTGGCTATAAATATTAAATTTAAATTTCTTAAAAATTTCATAACTTTAGTAATAAATTAATTTTATAAAAATTAGTTTTTTAAGTTATATTAAATCTAATTAACTATAAAACACATTGACTTGATTTTTTAAATTTAACAATAGGTGAATTTTAACAAACCAATATTGAATTGGTTAAATTGTATTTTCTAAAAAAATTATTATTATTAATATTTTATATAAAAATTGAATGAGTTACACATTTTCGTCTTGTTAAGAACTAACTAAATTATTTTACCTATAATTATTTTTTTTCTTGTGATTATTGAAATATCTTACTAATTAACCTAGAATGAATATGAATGAACTATCTAAGCAATAGAAAAATCTTTATCATAATTTTACAATCATAGTTTCAACCATACTAAAATTTGTAAAATATAAAAATATCTTTGCAATTTTTTTTAAAGTAATTCGTTTTTCATGCAATTTCATATATAAAAGTTTGATATAAGTTCATCAATACATAATCTATAATAAATATTATTTCGTAAAGATAAATATCATGATGATAACTATCTAACAAACATAAACATCACCTAATATAGACATTCAAATTCAGTACCATCATCTAATTACGTACACCTCTAGCAGATATAAACGCCATTAGATACCACACAAATCTAATAATCTAACAGGGTGTCATCATCATGATCACAACTAACAAAACACAAACATTGTAATCTAACATCATCACCACACACATCCTCAAATTAGTATACATCTCATGTCAAATAATTGCTATCACATACACATCTATCTGCAAGTAGATTAAATAAAAATATCTAACATGTCCTAACAATATACACATCAACACCAACATATAAATTAAGTACATAAACATGAACAAAATAACTACAATTAAATATTTGATACAACTCACATAGTAGTGCAAGCATGATTTGTAGCAGAAGACGATGGATGGTCAACTACTGCCTCAACGGCTATTGAAATCTAAGGTGGAGGAGGAGGTGTTTGTTCTGCTTTATCAAGAGAAACATAAACCACATCCTCCATCACTGGTATCTGATCATTAGGCAATTGAGGAGGAGGTGTACTACCAAATGTATCACCGACACCCTAACCATGATTCGATGCAATAGTACTACTAGAAGCATCATGATCACTACCCTTATCATCATGATCATGATGACCACACTCATCATCATGATCACATACCTCATCTGATGTATCTATTGCTTCATGCTCTACATCCCCCATCGTTACCAATATCCTACTAGGTTCGATGATATGATGAATAAGAGACATCATCATGCATGGAAAGTCCCTGTATAGATCCACGAAACCAGGATACACAGTGATGTCTCGTTACCTAATAGGGCAGACTACCTCCTCAACCAAAACTATTTCCAATCTATCATAGTAGTCCATCAGAAATGTCAAACTAGCCCTATGGGCTTAGACGCCCACAACCCCTTGAGGATGTGCATCACCCTCTTTAGTATTGCCCATCTCATCACCTCCTCCATCTAGTGGGGGAGGAGGCATCTCCCCATCAAATTTGCCGATGTATACAAAATATATAGTACATAACAATAATTAGACAATTTCAATAAACAATTTAACAAATAAGTTGAACATCATGCTAGAATAAATTTTATTCTAATTAATTAAAACAATAAAATTAAACTAGATTAATTTAAAGAAAACCTTAATATTACTTCTATAATTTAGAGGCTCAACTTGTGTGAAGAGGATGTTGGGACACTATCTATAATCAATCCCCACATATGAAAACAACAACAAGATAAATGCAAGGTCAAACTCAGTAGCCAATCATGCGAGTGCCTACATGGAAATCCTAGTTCGATACACTAGCATGACCCTCTTGGGCATCATCTGGCCCCACATGTGCGTTCAAACCTCAATAATTGGCCTAAGATGGTGATGGTCAAATGTAGGCATCGTCTCTAGAAACCTCTCAAAAATTAAACAAAAAATCCATGAAGTGAAAGGGAAGCTCACCCTCCCATGTACCATCACATGGCATCTATCTAAAGCCATACAAAACTACCTAAAAAAAATGGCAAAACATCTGATACATTGTGGCACCTAAATTAAAGTATCAACATAATACAAAAGATGGAAACTAATGTGCTACCCATCACAATTAAACTTTTCAATGGTGGTGACTATTAATGAGAGGCACCAAACCTGCTATGCAACAAAAGAAGCAATTCATAGTTGTCCACCATGCACATGAAAATCCGTTGGATGAACTGCATGAGGCCCAACATATTTCTAATAGTAGGAAAGTTGACTCTTTGCTACAACCCCATGGGGGACATTAGGGAACTTGGGGAAATCCCCACCTCTCCTGGATAAGCCAATGATAAATTATATGTCCTCCTTAGAGGGCCTATACCATGCCTCAGGACTGACATGGGAACCATGTTCCTAGACACTCTATTGATGGACCAAATGCACCAACATGAAAAGGTGTGCCATTAGGTATGTAACCTATTCATGGTACTTCAGGAGGCTTACATTCCTTAAGAGTGCTCAGGTTTCTATGCTAATAGGCGAGGGTATAAATCCCTCTCCCTCTCTCTGGCCTCTGATGGAGTATCTGAGTGTCTATAAAGATTACTAGTGACTGGTAAAATGCTCCAAGAAATGGAGGCAAGGTAAATTATATATATCTGTAAAAATAATGGCCGCAGTATGAAAGTGGAAAAAAAGATTAACAATCCATCACAATTTAAGCATATAACAAAGGATGAATTTCAAATGTAATTCAAAGGAAAATGTGAGTATTTAATTTTATGTAATGGAGCCTCTAACAAAGGAAGAGTTCCATAACATTTACTTTTAGTTTAAATACGAAGAATATTTACACATAAATGAACAACTGGGAATGGAATCACATACACATAATAAAGGGGACAAAATTCAAAACACCATCGTTATGAATCTATGGTATGAAATCACTTTTTACTTCTACACTTGATATAACTAGCATTTGCACCTAATGTTGCAAAGGAAACGCCGTAAGGCATAGTGTGTGGAAGAATATTGAAATGTGAATGAGATTTTATGGGCTTTTTTGAAAGCAAGGGTCGATGTATTTGAGTTTTAATTTGAGGAAGCCATGTCGAAAAGCATATTTGGGGGTTAAAGTGGCTACGAAATGGAATGAAAGTAGTCATAAATGTCCATTGAACTTGTTTACACACCTTCATATCTGGATTGAAATTGCGTAGTTGAAGGTGAAGGTAAAGGAATGAATTCACGCGAAACGCGAACAACAACTGGGTATCCATATCGATTTGGATAGGGTTATTTAAGAAATCATTAATCAAACAAGAAATTTAATTAATATGAAGACATATTGAAAACATCTATTATATTCATTGAAATAAATTGATTTTGTTAACAAAATATGTTAAAACCCATTGATAATGAATCGGTTGTGAAGACATAAACTATCAAAATTGTACTTGATCTCGAAACATCCTTTCTCAAGTTTCAAATGGAAAATACAGATAGTGAATATAATATTGTAAAGAAATTTGTGCTTGTCATTCCATATTTGACATTGTATCAAAACTTGTTGGAGGCATCGAAGACCTGAAGAAGCAGTAATGAACCTACGAAATGTATATTTTGTTAAAAGTTGTAATATGTAAATCGGTTGTGGAAATTTATTAGTAATACTTTGCAAGTGAGTTGTGTTAAAATGAATTTGGGATGAATGGAAATGAAGTTACCTTTGCCATGGGGATTTATATATTGTTAGTTGAAGATGCACGATGAATGATGGCATACTGAACACCATTGGAGATTTATGTATAGTTGGAGAAGCATATTTCTTTCTTGCTATTCTGCTTGAATCAAGAACACGAGGTTTTTATCAAAATCTAATAAAAAACAATGTGTTTTCAAGATTTTGTTTCTATGATTGAAAATGTCATACCTGAGCTCATTAGGGTCAAAATCAAATCAATCAAAAGCCTAGAGTTCCTAGGATTCCATATCTGACAACATAATTAAGTTCATTGAGATAAAATCAAAATTTAACCAAAATCATGGGGATTTTAAGATTTCATTTCTGTGCTGTTTTGAACCTTCTATCTATTGGAATTTTTAAAAACTTTTTCCTCCAGGATAGGCCAAGTGGTAGAAAGAATGGGCACCTTGCTCAAAACTGGGGGCAGAGTGGGAACCCAAAATAAGGAACAGGAGAATCCCCAATGTATCCCCCACAGACCCATTCCCCTGAAACTTAAAACAGAGAATTGGGATGTATTTGGAAAAGGAATGCTCTCTTTCTATGATGCTGATGCAGAAGGGAGTAGATGTGCATGTCGTGTGTCCGTATTGAAATCAAAAGCATCAGGTTCTTAGATTTTGTTTCTCTCATTTAAAGCACCATAAATAAGCTCATTAAGATCATAACGAAAATTTCATCAAAGACATGAGGTTCTTGATGTTCCATTTCTGTGACTGACAATGCCATAATGAAGCTCACTAAGATAAAAATCAAACTCAGGTGTTCTTGAGATTTGGTTTCTGCGATCAAAAACACCGTAATTAAACTCATTAATATCAAGATTGAAATTCAAATTCTTGAAATTTAGTTTCTATGCCTGTAATCGCCATAACTAATCTCATTAAGATAAAAAATTAGAGTTTAATAAAAAACACGGGATTCTTAAAGTTTCATTCCTCTGATTGAAAACGCCATAATGAATCTCATTAAGATCAAAATCAAAACTGAAACAACAACAGGCATTTGATTCCGTTTCTGTGGTTGGAAATGCCATAATTAAGCTCATTGGAATGAAAATCAAAGTGTGATGAAAAATGTGGGGTTCTTAAGGTTTCGTTTATGTGATTGAAAATGCCATGATTAACCTTGTTACAAACAAAATCAAAATTTCATAGAAAAAGATTTTGTTTCTGTGATTAAAAACGCCATAATTAAGATCAATAAGATCAAAATCAAAATTTAATCAAAAGTGGGGTTTTGAGATTCTGTTTTGGTGATTGAAAATGGTATAACTAAGCTCATTAAGATCAAAACCATACTTTAATCAAACGCAAGATTTGGTTTCTGTTATTGAAAACGCTATAATTAAGTTAATTAGATCAAAATCGAAAGCATGGGGATGTTAAGGTTTCGTTGCTGTGATAGAAAACACCATAATAAAGCTCATTAAAATCAAAATCAAAATTTAATCAAAAGCATCCCCAACACATACAGCTAGATACATATGGTGGTTTTTGTTAACAACATCTTTTTTTTGTATTGCGCTAAGCTGCCCAGCTCAGCTGTGGCTTTTTTCTAATACAAATATTACCCATTTCCATTTTATATCTTCGTGTGTAACATTCCTGTGATTGAAACTGCCTTAAGGTCAGAGCTATAATTGAAACAAACCTGGAATTGTGATTGAAACAAAACAAAAAGCCTATTCTCGCAGAATCAAATATTGTGTTTAATAAAAAATATTTAAATATGGTTTTTCACCAAAAAGTACTCAAAAGCATCAAGATTTTGAGTTTACTTCTCTGTGATTGAAAGAAAGCATGCAGCTCATTATTATCGAAGTGTCCTAAGGTAATTGAAATAAACCTCAGATTGCAATTATATCAAAATGCCTATTCTCCAAATTAAAAAATTAAAATGCAATAAAGAAAATGAGGTTTTTATCAAAATCTAATAAAAAACAATGCGTTTTCAAGATTTTGTTTCTATGATTGAAAATGTCATACTTGAGCCCACTAGGGTCAAAATCAAATCAATCAAAAGCCTAGAGTTCCTAGGATTCCATATCTGGCAACATAATTAAGTTCATGGAGATAAAATCCAAATTTAACCAAAAGCATGGGGATTTTAAGATTTCATTTCTGTGATTGAAAACAACCTAATTAAGCTAAAAAAAAAACTAAATAATTTGAAAAAAAACGTTGAGTGTTTTAAATCTCTTCCGTGATTGAAAGCAACATAACGGAACTCATTAAGAACAAAGCCTCAAAGGTAATTGAAATAAAACTTACATTGCAACTGTTTCAAAAGAGCCTATTCCAAAATAATTTTAAACAAAATGTCGAGTCTTTTAAATCTCTTCTTTGATTGAAAGAAACATAATGGAACTCATTAAGAATGAATCCTTGAAGGTAATTGAGATAAAACTTACATTGCAACTATTTCAAAAGAGCCTCTTCTGTGATTGAAAGCAGCATAACAGAACTCATTAATAACGAAGCCTAAAAGCATCAGGTTCTTAGATTTCATTTCTATGATTTAAAACACCATAAATAAGCTCATTAAGATCATAACAAAAATTTCATCAAAGACATGAGGTTCTTGATGTTCTGTTTCTGTGACTAACAATGCCATAATGAAGCTCACTAAGATAAAAATCAAACTCGGGTGTTCTTGAGATTTGGTTTCTGTGATAAAAAACACCTTAATTAAACTCATTAAGATCAAGATTAAAATTCAGATTCTTGAAATTTATTTTCTATGCCTGTAATTGCCATAAATAATCTCATTAAGATCAAAAATTAGAGTTTAATAAAAAAACATGGGATTCTTAAAGTTTCATTCCTGTCATTGAAAACACCATAATGAAGCTCATTAAGATCAAAATCAAAATTGAAAAAACAACAGGCATTTGATTCCATTTCTGTGGTTGGAAATGCCATAATTAAGCTCATTGGAATGAAAATCAAAGCTTGATCAAAAGCGTGGGGTTCTTAAACTTAGTTTATAAACACTCTTGTGCAGAAGAGGAGGCAAATCCAAGTTTTGGAAGCTAAATTCTCTACGTTAGTTATATGGCTTTTGACCTCAACAAGTGATTGAAGAGATGGACTTCGATTATCAGGAATCTCACCCCACTCATACCGGTCAAGATGAAGCTCTCAACAAGCATGTTTTTTATTAGTATTTCATATTATGTAAAACAATGCCAATTTTAGGTGTCTTTATAGAGTTCATCCTAGCAAAAACTTTTTTAAATACTTTGTGAAATGATGATTTGGATATTCTATACCCAACACGTACAGCTAGATAGAATGGTGGTTTTTTTTGACAACATCTTTTTTTTGTATTGCGCTAAGCTGCCCAACTCAGCTATGGCTTTTTGCTAATACAAATATTACCCATTTCTTTGTTATATCTCTGTGTGTAACATTCCTGTCATTGAAACTGCCTTAAGGTTAGAGTTATATTTGAAACAAACCTGGAATTGTGATTGAAACAAAACAAAAAGCCTATTCTCCCAGAATCAAATATTGTGTTTAAGAAAAAATATTTAAATATGGCTTTTCACCAAAAATTACTCAAAAGTATCACGATTTTGAGTTTTCTTCTCTGTGATTGAAATAAACCATGTAGCTCATTATGATCGAAGTATCCTAAGGTAATTGAAATAAACCTCAGATTACAATTATATCAAAATGCGTATTCTCCCAGATAAAAAAATCAAAATCAATAAAGAACATGAGGTTTTTATAAAAATCTAATAGAAAACAATGTGTTTTCAAGATTTTGTTTCTATGATTGAAAATGTCATACATGAGCTCATTAGGGTCAAAATCAAATCAATCAAAAGCCTAGAGTTCCCAGGATTCCACATCTAACAACATAATTAAGTTCATTGAGATAAAATCAAAATTTAACCAAAACAATGGGGATTTTAAGATTTCATTTCTGTGGTGTTCCGAACCTTCTATCTATTGGAATTTTTAAAAGCTTTTGCCTCCAGGATAGGCTAAGTTGTAGACAGAATGGGCACCTTGCTCAAAACTGGGGGCAGAGTGGGAACCCAAAATAAAGAACAGGAGAATCCCCAATGTATCCCCCACAGACCCATTCCCTTGAATCTTAAAACAGAGAATTGGGATGTATTTGGAAAAGGAATGCTTTCTTTCTATGATGCTGATGCAGAAGGGAGTAGATGTGGATGTCGTGTGTCTGCATGGAAATCAAAAGCATCAGGTTCTTAGATTTCGTTTCTCTGATTTAAAACACCATAAATAAGCTCATTAAGATCATAACAAAAATTTCATCAAAGACATGAGGTTCTTGATGTTGCGTTTCTGTGACTGACAATGCCGTAATGAAGCTCACTAAGATAAAAATCAAACTCGGGTGTTCTTGAGATTTGGTTTCTGTGATCAAAAACACCATAATTAAACTCATTAAGATCAAGATTAAAATTCAGATTCTTGAAATTTAGTTTCTATGCCTGTAATCGCCATAACTAATGTCATTAAGATAAAAAATTAGAGTTTAATAAAAAACATGGGATTCTTAAAGTTTCATTCCTGTGATTGAAAACGCCATAATGAAGCTCACTAAGATCAAAATCAAAACTTAAACAACAGAAGGCGTTTGATTTTGTTTTTGTGGTTGGAAATGCCATAATTAAGCTCATTGAAATGAAAATCAAAGCTTGATCAAAAGCGTGGGGTTCTTAAGGTTTCGTTTCTATGATTGAAAATGCCATAATTAACCTTGTTACAAACAAAATAAAAATTTAATAGAAAATGATTTTGTTTCTGTGATTAAAAACGCCATAATTAAGCTCAATAAGATCAAATCAAAATTTAATCAAAAGCGGGGTTTTGAGATTTTGTTTCTGTGATTGAAATTTGTATAACTAAGCTCATTAAGATCAAAACCATACTTTAATCAAACGCAAGATTTGGTTTATGTTATTGAAAACACTATAATTAAGTTAATTAGATCAAAATCAAAAGCATGGGGATGTTAAGGTTTCGTTGCTGTGATAGAAAACACCATAATAAATATCATTAAAATCAAAATCAAAATTTAATCGAAAGCATACCCAACACATACAGCTAGATACATATGGTGGTTTTTGTTAACAACATCTTTTTTTTTTTTTGTTGCGCTAAGCTGCCCAACTCAGCTGTGCCTTTTTTCTAATACAAATATTACCCATTTCTATTTTACATCTCTGTGTGTAACATCCCTGTCATTGAAACTGCCTTAAGGTCAGAGCTATAATTGAAACACACCTAGAATTGTGATTGAAACAAAACAAAAAGCCTATTCTCCCAGAATCATATATTGTGTTTAATAAAAAATATTTAAATATGGCTTTTCACCAAAAATTACTCAAAAGAATCAGGATGTTGTGTTTTCTTCTCTGTGATTGAAAGAAAGCATGGAGCTCATTATGATCGAAGTGTCCTAAGGTAATTGAAATAAACCTTAGATTGCAATTATATCAAAATGCCTATTCTCCCAGATTAAAAAATCAAAATGCAATAAAGAACATGTGGTTTTTATCAAAATCTAATAAAAACAATGTGTTTTCAAGATTTTGTTTCTATTATTGAAAATGTCATACTTGAGCTCATTAGGGTCAAAATCAAATCAATCAAAAGGCTAGAGTTCCTAGGATTCCATATCTAACAACATAATTAAGTTCATTGAGATAAAATCGAAATTTAACCAAGAGCATGGGGATTTTAAGATTTCATTTCTGTGGTGTTCCGCACCTTCTATCTATTGGAATTTTTAAAAACTTTTGCCTCCAGGATAGGCCAAGTGGTAGACAGAATGGGCACCTTGCTCAAAACTGGGGGCAGAGTGGGAACCCAAAATAAAGAAGAGGAGAATCCCCAATGTGTCCCCCAAAGACCCATTCCCCTTAAACTTAAAACAGAGTATTGGGATGTATTTGGAAAAGGAATTCTTTCTATCTATGACGCTGATGCAGAAGGGAGTAGATGTGCATGTCATGTAATTGAAAACGCCATAATGAAGCTCATTAAGATCAAAATCAAAACTGAAACAATAGCAGGCGTTTGATTCCGTTTTTGTGGTTGGAAATGCCATAATTAAGCTCATTGGAATGAAAATCAATGCTTGATCAAAATTGTTGGGTTCTTAAACTTAGTTTATAAACACTCTTGTGCAGAAGAGGAGGCAAATCCATGTTTTGGAAGCTGAATGCTCCACGTTAGTTATATGGTTTGTGACCTCAACAAGTGATTGAAGAGATGGACTTTGATTATCAGGAATCTCACCCCACTAATACCGGTCAAGATGAAGCTCTTAGCAAGCATGTTTTTCATTAGTATTTCATATTATATAAAGCAATGTCAATTTTAGGTGTCTTATATAGAGTTCATCCTAGCTTAGATGTGGTTTTTTTCTAATACAAATATTATCCATTTCTGTTTTATATCTCCGTGTGTAACATTCCTGTCATTGAAACTGCCTTAAGGGTAGAGCCATAATTGAAACAAAACAAAAAGCCTATTCTCCCAGAATCAAATATTGTGTTTAATAAAAAATATTTACATATGGCTTTTCACCAAAAATTACTCAAAAGCATTAGGATTATTGAAAGAAAGCATGGAGCTCATTATGATGGAAGTGTCCTAATGTAATTGAAATAAAACTCAGATTGCAATTATATCAAAATGCCTATTCTCCCAGATTAAAAAATAAAAATGCAATAAAGAACATGAGGTTTTTATCAAAATCTAATAAAAAACAATGTGTTTTCAAGATTTTGTTTCTATGATTGAAAATGTCATACCTAAGCTCAATAGGGTCAAAATCAAATCAATCAAAAGCCTAGAGTTCCTAGGATTCCACATCTGACAACATAATTAAGTTCATTGAGATAAAATCAAAATTTAACCAAAAGCATGGGGATTTTAAGATTTCATTTCTGTGGTGTTCTGCACCTTCTATCTATTGGAATTTTTAAAAAAATTTGCCTCTAGGATAGGCCAAGTGGTGGACAGAACGGGCACCTTGTTCAAAACTATGGGCAGAGTGGGAACACAAAATAAAGAACAGGAGAATCCCAATGTATCCCCCATAGACCCATTCCCCTAAAACTTAAAACAGAGAATTGGGACGTATTTGGAAAAGGAATGCTTTCTTTCTATGATGCTAATGCAGAAGGGAGTAGATGTGCATGTCCTGTGTTCACATGGAAATCAAAAGCATCAGGTTCTTAGATTTCGTTTCTCTAATTTAAAACACTATAAATAAGCTCATTAAGATCATAAAAAAAATTTCATCAAAGACATGAGGTTCTTGATGTTCTGTTTCTGTGACTGACAATGCCATAATGAAGCTCACTAAGATAAAAATCAAACTCGGGTGTTCTTGAGATTTGGTTTCTATGATCAAAAAAACCGTAATTAAAATCATTAAGATCAAGATTAAAATTCAGATTCTTGAAATTTAGTTTCTATACCTATAATCACCATAACTAATCTTGTGAAGATAAAAAATTAGAGTTTAATAAAAAAAATGGGATTCTTAAAGTTTCATTCATGTGATTGAAAACACCATAATGAAGCTCATTAAGATCAAATCAAAACTGAAACAACAGCAGGCGTTTGATTCCATTTCTGTGGTTGGAAATGCCATAATTAAGCTCATTGGAATGAAAATCAAAGCTTGATCAAAAGTGTCGGGTTCTTAAACTTATTTTATAGACACTCTTGTGTAGAAGAGGAGGCAAATCCAAGTTTTGGAAGCTTAATGCTCCACGTTAGTTATATGGTTTGTGACTTCAACAAGTGATTGAAGATATGGACTTAGATTATTAGGAATCTCACCCCACTAATACCGGTCAAGATGAAGCTCTCAGCAAGCATGCTTCTCATTAGTATTTCATATTATGTAAAACAATGTCAATTTTAGGTGTCTTTCATAGAGTTCATCCTAGCAAAAACTTTTTTAAATACTCTATGAAATGATGATTTGGATCTTCTATACCCAAGACATACAGCTAGATAGATATGGTGGTTTTGTTAACAACATCTTTTTTTTGTATTGTGCTAAGTTGCCCAACTCAACTGTGGCTTTTTCCCAATACAGATATTACCCATTTCTGTTTTATATCTCCATGTGTAACATTCCTGTCATTGAAACTACCTTAAGGTCAAAGCTATAATTGAAACAAACCTAGAATTGTAATTGAAACAAAACAAAAAGCCTATTCTCCCAGAATCAAATATCGTGTTTAATAAAAAATATTTAAATATGGCTTTTCACCAAAAATTACTCAAAAGCATCAGGTTTTTGAGTTTTCTTCTCTGTGATTGAAATAAACTATGTAGCTCATTATGATCGAAGTGTCCTAAGGTAATTGAAATAAACCTCAAATTGCAATTATATCAAAATGCCTATTCTCCCAGATTAAAAAATCAAAATGCAATAAAGAACATGAGGTTTTTATCAAAATCTAATAAAAACAATGTGTTTTCAAGATTTTGTTTCTATGATTGAAAATGTCATACCTGAGCTCATTAGGGTCAAAATCAAATCAATCAAAAGCCTAGAGTTCCTAGGATTCCACATCTGACAACATAATTAAGTTCATTGAGATAAAATCAAAATTTAACCAAAAGCATGGGGATTTTAAGATTTCATTTCTGTGGTGTTCCACACCTTCTATCTATTGGAGTTTTAAAAACTTTTACATCTAGGATAGACCAACTGGTAGACAAAATGGACACCTTGCTCAAAACTGGGGGCAGAGAGGGAACCCAAAATAAAGAACAGGAGAATCCCCAATGTATCCCCCACAAACCCATTCCCCTGAAACTTAAAACAGAGAGTTGGGACATATTTGGAAAGGGAATGCTTTCTTTCTATGATGCTGATGCAGAAGGGAGTAGATGTGCATGTCGTGTGCCCACATTGAAATCAAAAGCATCAGGGTCTTAGATTTTGTTTCTCTGATTTAAAACACCATAAATAAGCTCATTAAGATCATAACAAAAATTTCATCAAAGACATGAGGTTCTTGATGTTCCATTTCTGTGACTGAAAATGCCATAATGAAGCTCACTAAGATAAAAATCAAACTCGCGTGTTCTTGAGATTTAGTTTCTGTGATCAAAAACACCGTAATTAAACTCATTAAGATCAAGATTAAAATTCAGATTCTTCGAATTTAGTTTCTATGCCTGTAATCACCATAACTAATCTCACTAAGATAAAAAATTAGAGTTTAATAAAAAAACATGGGATTCTTAAAGTTTCATTCCTGTGATTGAAAATGCCATAATGAATCTCATTAAGATCAAAATCAAAACTGAAACAACAGAAGGCGTTTGATTCCGTTTCTATGGTTGGAAATGCCATAATTAATCTCATTGGAATGAAAATCAAAGCTTGATCAAAAGCTTGGGGTTCTTAAGGTTTCGTTTTTGTGATTGAAAATGCCATAATTAACCTTGTTACAAACAAAATAAAATTTAATAGAAAAAGATTCTGTTTCTATGATTAAAAATGCCATAATTAAGCCCAATAAGATCAAAATCAAAATTTAATCAAAAGTGGGGTTTTGAGATTCTATTTCTGTGATTGAAAATGGTATAACTAAATTCATTAAGATCAAAACCATACTTTAATCAAACGCAAGATTTGGTTTCTGTTATTAAAAACACTATAATTTAGTTAATTAGATCAAAATCAAAAGCATGGGGATGTTAAGGTTTCATTGCTGTGATAGAAAACACCATAATAAAGCTCATTAAAATCAAAATCAAAATTTAATTGAAAGCATCCCCAAACACATACAACTAGATAGATATGGTGTTTTTTTGTTAACAACATCTTTTTTTTGTATTGGGCTAAGCTGCCCAGCGCAGCTGTGGCTTTTTTCTAATACAAATATTGCCCATTTTTGTTTTATATCTCTGTGTGTAACATTCTTGTCACTGAAACTACCTTAAGGTCAGAGCAATAATTGAAACAAACCTGGAATTGTGATTGAAACAAAACAAAAATCCTATTCTCCCACAATCAAATATTGTGTTTAATAAAAAATATTTAAATATGGCTTTTCACCAAAAAGTACTCAAAAGCATCAGGATTTTGAGTTTTCTTCTCCGTGATTGAAAGAAAGCATGGAGCTCATCATGATCGAAGTGTCCTAAGGTAATCAAAATAAACCTCAGATTGCAATTATATCAAAATGCCTATTCTCCCAAATTAAAAAATCAAAATGCAATAAAGAACATGAGGTTTTTTATCAAAATCTAATAAAAAATAATGTGTTTTCAAGATTTTGTTTCTATGATTGAAAATGTCATACCTTAGCTCATTAGGGTCAAAATCAAATCAATAAAAACCCTATATTTCATACGATTCCATATCTAACAACACAATTAAGTTCATTGAGATAAAATCAAAATTTAACCAAAAGCATGGGGATTTTAAGATTTCATTTCTGTGATTGAAAACACCAGAATTAAGCTCAATAAAATCAATATAATTTTAAAGAAAATGTCGAGTGTTTAGATCTCTTCTGTGATTGAAAGAAACATAATGGTACTCATTAAGAACGAAGTGTCAAAGGTAATTGAAATAAAACTTACATTGCAACTGTTTCAAAAGAGCCTATTAAGAGCGAAGTGTCAAAGGTAATTAAAACATAATGGTACTCATTAAGAACGAAGCGTCAAAGGTAATTGAAATAAAGCTTACATTGCAACTGTTTCAAAAGAGCCTATTCCAAAATAATTTTAAACAAAATGTCGGGTCTTTTAAATCTCTTCTTTGATTAAAAGCAACATAATGGAACTCATTAAGAATGAAACCTCAAAGGTAATTGAGATAAAACTTACATTGCAACTATTTCAAAAGATCCTCTTCTGTGATTGAAAGCAACATAACGGAACTCATTAAGAACGAAGCCTAACTGCTAATATTTTTAGGAATATTTACAGCAAATTCAAATTTGCAGGCAAGAACTCAACACACAAAATATAGACAACGGTGATATTTCTAAAACAATGATGGGATTCTTAAAGTTTCATTCTTGTGATTGAAAACGCCATAATGAAGCTCATTAAGATCAAAATCAAAATTGAAACAACAACAGGCATTTGATTCCGTTTCTGTTGTTGGAAAGAACAGGAGAATCCCCAATGTATCCCCCACAGACCCATTACCCTGAAACTTAAAACAAAGAAATGGGGCGTATTTGGAAAATGAATGCATACCAGGCTATGTGGCGATTCGATCGACTAACCCTCTCTTCACAAAGCCTCGAGCAAAGAAAAAATAAATGACGAGCAGCCGGATGGCCTCATTCGTAAAGACACTGAACGCCGCGGAGAAAGTGAGGGTTCGAGTTATAACTGCAAAGATTTTCAGGAATATTAACAACAGATTCAAATTTGCATGAAAGAAATCAACACACAGAATATAGACAACAGTGGCCCAAATATATATAAAATTTCATAACTACCACCGCCATAATATGCAGAGGGCGCCATATTCTGAGGGAAAAACGATCTGCAAATGATCTGTAAAAAAAATGGCATACGCGGCCCTCATGCAGTGAAGAAAGAGTGGCCTCATCCTCTGTGGCCCTCGTCGAAACCCTTCTCCATTCTCTGCAAGTCCTCCTCCTTCCTCTCCATCCTCCTCAACACCCCCACCCTCCTCTGCATCAAACGCGGATATCCGCGCGTAGGATGGGTCGTTAGGGTAAAGTCTTTTAATGAATAATAACTGATATATTAACGAATAATAACTGATATATTTAACTAATACCTTAAAGTTTTTTTAAGGGTTTTTTAAATTAGATGGCTGATAGAAAACACCATAATAAATCTCATTAAAATCAAAATCAAAATTTAATTGAAAGCACCCCCAAACACATACAGCTAGATAGATATGGTGGTTTTTGTTAACAACATCTTTTTTTTGTATTGGGCTAAGTTGCCCAGCTCAGCTGTGGCTTTTTTCTAATACAAATATTACCCATTTTTGTTTTATATCTTCGTGTGTAAAATTCTTGTCATTGAAACTGTCTTAAGGCCAGAGCAATAATTGAAACAAACCTAGAATTGTGATTGAAACAAAACAAGAAGTCTATTCTCCCAGAATCAAATATTGTGTTTAATAAAAAATATTTAAATATGGCTTTTCACCAAAAAGTACTCAAAATCATCAGGATTTTGATTTTTCTTCTCTATGATTGAAAGAAAGCGTGGAGCTCATTATGATCGAAGTGTCCTAAGGTAATCAAAATAAACCTCAAATTGCAATTATATCAAAATGCCTATTCTCCTAAATGAAAAAATCAAAATGCAATAAAGAACATGAGGGATTTCTCAAAATCTAATAAAAAATAATGTGTTTTCAAGATTTTGTTTATATGGTTGAAAATGTCATACCTGAGCTCATTAGGGTCAAAATCAAATCAATCAAAAGCCTAGATTTCCTAGGATTCCAAATCTGACAACATAATTAAGTTCATTGAGATAAAATCAAAATCTAACCAAAAGCATGGGGATTTTAAGATTTCATTTCTGTGATTAAAAACACCGTAATTAATCTCAATAAAATCAATATAATTTTAAACAAAACATCGAGTGTTTTAAATCTCTTCTGTGATTGAAAGCAACATAATGGAACTCATTAAGAACGAAACCTCAAAGGTAACTGAAATAAAACTTACATTGCAACTGTTTCAAAAGAGCCTATTCCAAAATAATTTTAAACAAAATGTCGGGTCTTTTAAATCTCTTCTTTGATTGAAAGCAACATAACGGAACTCATTAAGAACGAAGCCTCAAAGGTAATTGAGATAAAACTTACATTGAAACTATTTCAAAAGAGCCTCTTTTGTGATTAAAAGCAACATAAGGAACTCATTAAGAATGAAGCCTAACTGCTGAGATTTTCAGGAATATTTACAACAAATTCAAATTTGCAGACAAGAAATCAACACATAGAATATAGACAACAATGATATTTCTGAAACAATCATGGGATTCTTAAAGTTTCATTCTTGTGATTGAAAACGCCATAATGAAGCTCATTAAGATAAAAATCAAAACTGAAACAACAGCAGGCATTTGATTTTGTTTATGTGGTTGGAAAGAACAAGAGTATCCCCAATGTATCCCCCAAAGACCCATTCCCCTGAAACTTAAAACAAAGAAATGGGACGTATTTGGAAAAGGAATGCATACCAGGCTATGTGGCAATTTGATCACCTAACCCTCTCTTCACAAAGCCTCGCGCAAAGAAAAAAGAAATGACGATCAACCAGATGACCTCATTCGTGAAGGTGCTGAACGCCGCGGAGAATGTGAGGGTTCAAGTTATAACTGCGGAGATTTTTAGGAATATTTACAACAGATTCAAATTTGCATGCAAGAAATCAACACACAGAATATAGACAACAATGGCCTGAGTATATATAAAATTTCATAACTACCACCGCCATAATATGCATAGGGTGCCATATTTTGAGGGAAAAATGATCTGCAAACGATCTATAGATAAAATGGCCTACGCGGCCCTCATGCAGTGCAGAAAGAGTGGCCTCGTCCTCTGTGGCCCTCGTCGAAACCCTTCTCCCTTCTCTGTGGGTCCTCCGCCTTCCTCTCCGCCCTCCTCAACACCCCCGCCCTCCTCTACATCAAACGCGGATATCCGCGCACATGATGGGTCGCTAGGGTAAAGTTTTTTAATGAATAATAACTGATATATTAATGAATAATAACTGATATATTTAACTAATACCTTAACGTTTTTTTAAGGGTTTTTTAAATTAGATGACCGATTTCTGTTCAATCGTCTAACATTACATCTAACGGCTACGATTACGACACAAAGGCATTTGTGGGGTTCATTTCAAAGGGAAACGCCTTACAGTGTAATAATAGAAGTCGCTTTTATCCATCCTCCAATATTAAGGATGGAAGAGGACTACACATGAGATTCCCCCAATGAATAGACTTCGAAACCCTGCAACTATCATGCTAATACATATATGTGATAAAAAACACAGTGAACTATCTGCGACAACTCATCATCCTGACAGAAATTGAATCTCTAGATACTGTAACAACGCAACTAAAACATCTTAATAAACACCAATTTGATATATCATTGTATTATGATCTCAAATATCCTTCCACTTACAAACAAAATCCTTCAACGAACACAATCTATAAGGTTGTTGATGGATTTGGTTCTTCTCTTTAGAGATGTTTGTTTTCTTCTGAGGCTGTTCAGGTGAATTCTTCCATATATAATGTCAAACTTCAGAAATGTTTTTAAGAAAGCGAAGTTGGACTATTTCAGACTAAATAAAGTTTTTTTGAGTGGGTAGATTATAGATATATATATATATATATAAAAGAATGTGGAAATTCGTTAGTATCACAAAATGGAGATAAGTTGTTATTGTAGTATTTAAAGACGGTAGTTTTGGATTCTAATGGTTATTGGGATAAATTTATTTGGAGTTTTCTACTTTTAAATAGGCTATATTCGACATGAATACCATGAGTTCTGTGAAGTTAGAAAGAAAACCACGGTTAACTTAACCAAATCAAGTTTACGTGAACTACATTAACATGATTCTTTTGAGCACATCTAGAATATGTTGTTAAGGATTATGGTTCTGCATTGATGTAATTTTGTAATTGCAGAGAAAATGGTGGAAAGGCACTCTGCTTTGTTTTAATCAACACCTGAAAAATCACAGAACACACATACAAACAATTATTTTAGCAGTAGTCTATATGTTATATGTTTTGGGATTTTCTAAAATTAAACTATAGATATATATATATATATATATATAATATATATATATATATATATATATATATATAATTATATATTATATATATATATAAATACAGCGAGAATGTGGAAATTAGTTTGTATCACAAAATGGAGATAAGTTTGGGTGGGCAGATGAGGTTGAAGGATTTTTCAGCTATAATGGTTATTGGGATAAATTTATTTGGAGTTTTTCTACTTCTAAATAGGTTATATTCCACATGAATACCATGAGTTCTGTGAAGTTAGAAAGAAAGTTTACATAAACTACAATAACATGATTCTTCTGAACACTTCTGAGCACATCTGGAATATGTTGTTAAGAATTATGGTTTTGCATTGATGTAATTTTGTAATTGCAGAGAAAATGGTGGAAAGGCACTCTGCTTTGTTTTAATCAACACCTGAAAAATCACAGAACACACATACACATTCTGAGACAGTGTACCATTTACAGATTTAGATCTGGGAGACTTTTAATATTTTGTACGAAAAGTTAAAATGAATATTTTCATACAAAACTTGTATAGTCCTGTAAAAAAACAATTGGCTAAAACATCTCAGAGCAGTGGAGGGGTATAAGTTTTGGCAAAAATCTTTCAGAGCAAAGAAGACCATTTCATAGAGATGGCATATTTTCAAAATATTTATATTATTATGAATAGCAATAAATTAATTGTTTAAACTTTACTGTTATTGGTCATATTTCAAAAAGAAGAAAACACAAACCTTACCACTATTTTAGAAATTTCAAGATATTCCCGAATCTACTGTCAAGATAAGTTTAGCAGCAATGGAGCCAACACTCTGCTCACTGTACTTAATTAGGGTTGAAAGCACAGTCACCTGCCATGGCATCTGTCAGTTATTTTTTGTGTCTCATACAAGTTGTAAAGGTTCTGGTGAAGATCTTTGAGTCTGGTCAAGCGTTAAGGTTTAGATCTTGTCAGTGGTAGCTTCTTGTTTTATTTTTGTTCCTTGCAAGGCGATAGCCAATAACAAGAGGTTATAGCAGCCACTGCAACAACTTGTTTATATTCTCAATGCAAAATCTTGAATCAAGAAAGGAGTTTTCAGAAGAAATTAAGAAAAAACCCAACACCAGTTCCAGGTATGCAAATAGTGATTGAGGACTGCCAACGTGAAAGATCATCTACGCCCCCAAACCTATCATGCCTTCCATACCTATGCTCTGTTGTCGTTGTGTAGGATGGGGATCTTGTTTTTTCAATCTATTTGTCAGGGTGGTAGCCAATTGGCTGCAATAGTTAGGATCTAGTATAATGTATTATCTAACAATGGAAAAAAGATGAATACCTTATGGATTCCTGACCTTTTTTGTAACTTGCTACTGTGTATATATTGCTATAATGCTAGAGTGAAAAAGAAAACAATGAAACCAACAGAAGTTTTAAGAATTTTAAGAGGCAAAACAAAATCCCGCTATTAGAACACAAGATTTTTCTTATTTTTCCCATGCTAACTCTGCTTATATTAATAATAAATCTTATCAAGGCCATTGGAAAGGTCAACCCATACTCTATGCTGTTTGAAAGTGGCAATAAGCTGGTACATTCTCTATTTTTCTTTTTGCTTCTATGGCCGAAAATTAGCAGCCATGAAATGGTCACATTTTTTCTTGACATTTAATACTAGTAATCCTTTAAAGAGAAATAAGAAGAGTGGTGTTATATGTTTAAAGGAAACCTTTGCAGCTGGAAAACCTCTCCAAAGTCTACAATCATGTTGGATTCTCACCATTGAAACATGTCTTGGTGCCCACATCATTCAATCTAGTTTATAACACTATCAAATATATTATTGTATTTCAAACAATTAATTGTGATGAAATACTAAGCATTTTAGTTATTAAAACTTGTGAATCATGATTTATTCAAAAATGGGTGTCATTGCTGCGATGATACTATACCAAAAAGTTATTACATTGACTTATACAAGGCTATTTCTCCAATACTATGTAACATATCAAAGCCTAATTAGATTGCAGCATATTGATCTTTTCACTTGACCAACCTACAACCAAGATAGATCTCATATGTACAGTTCCAAATTCAAACAATGATTTACATCAATTAAGTCGAGGAAACTATATAACGAAGCAAATATGAAATTTTTTTTAATCACTAGCCATATTCACAACAAAAAAACCAGAGAAGTCCCTGCTCTTTTTTCACCATGCTCCGCTCGGCCCTGCAAAAGCAGATTCTGCTTGGTTCTTAAATCCCCTTGCCTCACCTCATTATTTATTTCTTCTCTATCGTTGGATATTATTGTATTTCAAACAATTAATTGTGATGAAATAATAAGCATTTTAGTTATTAAAACTTGTGAATCATGATTTATTAAAAAATGGGTGTCATTGCTACGATGATGCTGTACCAAAAAGTTATTACATTGACTTATACAAGACTATTTCTCCAATACTGTGTAACATATCAAAGCCTAATTAGGTTGCAGCATATTGATATTTTCACTTTGACCAACCTACAACCAAGACAGATCTCATATATCCAGTTCCAAATTCAAACAATGATTTACATCAATTAAGTCAAGGAAACTATATAACGAAGCAAATATGAAAAAATGTTTAATCACTAGCCATATTCACAACAAAAAACCAGAGAAGCCCCTGCACTTTTTTCACCATGCTCCGCTCGGCCCTGCAAAAGCAAATTTTGCTTGGTTCTTAAATCTCCTTGCCTCACCTCATTATTTATTTCTTCTCTACCATCGGTTCCCAACAGGCCTTAATTATGTGTCTTCAACCCAACGTGACCTGGGTGCACAAATGTCAAGTGGAAAATGAAAAGTTTTTTAAGGTTTTTAATGTTTTAAACATTTTTTATTAAATCAGACAGCTGATTTTTGTTCAATCGTCTAACAAAAGATCTAACAGCTAGGATTAGGACACAAAAGCATTTGGGGGAGTTCATTTTAGAGGGAAATGCCTTACAACGTAATTAATACACAGAAAAGATTACAAAGTAGAGCAATAGTTTCTTCTGCAAAACTTGAAAATCCAACCTTTTTTCCTCCTTTCTAATGTATTATATAAGGTAAAGACACCAAATATAATATCCACAAAGTCTAGTAGGAGTAATTGTAAAATATTTACAATATCTAAGAGTTTCATTAACAAAACATAATCAAAATCTTGTCTTTATAGCTATTCGGATCTATATTTTCAATCTAAACAATGGTCAAAGAATCTAGCAGCTAATGTACGGATCCTCCTATGCTATTCTTTTGGTAAAAGGATGAATCATAACTTAAGTATAGGCCTAAAACTATTCACACCCTTGTACGCTTCATATTTGGAACTGTAACTTGTGTTCCTCCTTGGTAGAAAACTGATACATGAACCTATAAAATCTGTTGAAATTATGCAACTTCCATGTGTAACTACTTACTTCTTTTAAGGCTCATTTTCCTTGTGTTGAATCATATTATCTGCACTCCCTTAGACACAAAACCCTTTATGACATATTACCATAGTATATCATAAATAAATTAGCTGTTAAAAAGATGAAATGAAGCATGCCAAAATACTAAAGTAGAAATAGGGTTCTTTCAACGAAATTAGGGTTTTGTGTATTTCTTTACCAATGAGGTAAATTGATTACTCTTACATAGCTTCTGCAGCCTTATTAAGGAGGTTTAAATTGGCTTGGCTCATTTTCATCCTTTTGGTACCTTTCTATATGGTTTTGCTATATTTTATGGTTTCTTTCCTTTTCCGCCTACGTACTCTATGTTCCTTTGTTTTGTGGCCTTCTTTATACTCTTTGAAACTTTCATAGTTTCTTCATCTTCATCAACAATCAATCTCTCCTTTAGCTTAAGGTTTATTTATTCCTTTAACCTCAATATTAGTTTTTTTCTAGGGTGAGTATGGGGTTTTCTGCAGTAAACCCTCGGCTTTGTTTCTATTTCATCATCCCCTCTTTCCATTTTCTATTTCCCTTTTTCGCTCATTGTTATTTTCTCTTTTGCCTCATATTCTTCTAACAATTGATTATGTCATCTTCGTGTTCTTCTCTCATAGACCCTAACGTATATTTATTTTTCAAGGTTTTCAATATGTTCTTCAATAGGGATATGACTAGGCTCTCCCTCTATTTCTTAAGCTAGGGTCTTGACAAAAATTCTAGTTTTACGTCTCCCTTACCTCGTGGTTGAAGAGTTTCTCATATTTCTTTGTCTTAGTTGTTCAACATGAATGTTGAACTCATGTGTATATAATATTCTTATTAGGCCATGGTGAAAAATGTCATGAGGTGAAATCTCAGGTTTAGTTCTAGCTTTTGTAGACATTTTCAATGGACTTTGATGAAGGAAATAGGGAAAATTAATTTTACTGAAACTTGCTAGATGACGTAAAAATCTCATGTGATACAAATAAACTTTAGAATACCTACCTTCATAGGTGAAAAAGAGTTGCACAATCCTGAGAGCATTTGACCAATTAGCATTCAACATGTTCTGGGGGACTCTTGCATTCCAATCCTGGTCTTAATAGTCCTCCTTGAAGAAGAAATTTAGGTCCACGTTTTGCAATCTTTGTTTTTTAAACCATATTTTTCCCTCAATAGGAAAACATGTTTCTTATGCAATGGATTCCTTGGTGATAGGAAATTGTAGGGTTCTAATTCTTGTTGTACTACCATCAAAAGAGTATATAAATTAATGAAACCAACTCAGGTTGTGTCCATTGAAGCATTGGAATATTGATTTCCAACTTGCATTTTAGAACATAGGCAAAATTTGTTGATAAACCTAAAAATTCATTCCATCCAACTCAAAACGTTTCACATGGCCTAATCTTCTCATATTGCAAATGTTTTTGATGCTACAATTACTTCCAAAACCTTGAATCCTCCTGGTTAGATGATGCAAACCCTTATAGAACCTTCCTACGCAATGCAAATAATTTTCCGAGTTTGATGTAAATTACCGTTTATGGAAAACTGGGAATTTTTAAGGTTTGAATTTTAAACTTCTTTTTTGGGCTTCAAAATATAGCTAGATGTCACATCAATGATGAAAAGGGATAGGACTTTGTAAAAAAAATACTTAAGCAATTGAAATGATAGGGCAGGCAACTTAAACACCCAACTTATAATTTTTTTCAGTGAGCGCTACGAAAATATTTCATAGCACGAACTATATCCTTGCGATATGGTAATTTTGCTGCAAAAAACTTAGGGAAAGCTTAGGGTTAAGTGAAATGTCTTTTTTTCACATGTCCCTAGGCTTATATAGTAATTTGCACAAATTTTTTTTTATAGGTCCTTACATAACCATGACTTTTCATAATGAACTGATAAATATAGCCTTTGGACCTTTATGGAAAAGTGGGACCCTGATGCTAACATATTGTGTCTGTGCTTTGTTGGACTATAGCACCACAGTTTAAAAAAAAAAAAAAACTGCCTAGAAGGGCTCTTTAGAAGATGCACCAAGGTGTTTTTATATGTGAACAATAGTGCTTCGTTGGAATATAACACCGCATTTTTTTGAGAATCAAAAACTATAACGGTGCTCCTTTCAGGTATTCACCGAGGTATTTTTACTATAAGAAGGGAACTGGTGTTGTGGGTGTATATACCACTGACAATTTTTAAAAGTTAACCTTTTTTTGGTGCTATCAATTATTCAAGCATCAATGCATTTTTTTATTTAGCACACCGTGTTTTTTTTTATTTTTTTTATTTTATAAAAATAAATCTACTACGGTGCACCATTTTCCAATTGACATTGGTACTTATATGGATAGTAAAGCATCAATGCATTTGTATTTTGTAGATACACTATCGAAAAAACATCTGCTAAAACATCCATCCACCCACCTCTTCTAGTGACATAAAAATAAATCTACTACGGTGCACCATGTTCCAATTGACATTGGTACTTATATGGATAGTAAAGCATCAATGCATTTGTATTTTGTAGATACACTATCGAAAAAACATCTGCTAAAACATCCATCCACCCACCTCTTCTAGTAACCTACGCTACAAATAAAATTTTTAAACTATTTTTATAAAAACTTCCAAAAAAACATTTGTTATAAAATCTTTTCTTTATCATATTTACATTGCAATAGAATATTTTATTTTATTTAAGAAAAAAAAATTATTATAAAATAAATATTAATAACTATACGTAGATATTTACCAAGCACTTTACATAGTTATTTTATTTAAAATAATATGTGGACTTATTGAAACTCTAAATACTAACAATATTCTCCACTACTTTCAATTCCCAAAAAGTATTAATAACTCTCTCTAGATATTTACCAACCGCTTTATACAGCTATTTTATTTAAAATAATATGAGGGCTTATTGAAAATGTAAACGCTCTAACAATATGCTCCACTATTTTCATTTCCAAAAAAACCACAATCTATAATGTCAAAGCTTTTTTTCCTAATGAAATAAGAAAATTGTAAAATTTATTTATTGTTTAATAGAAAATAGCTTACTTAATAGATGAAATAATATCTTAGCTAAAAGTTTGGCAATATAATTTGTGGTAAGATAGTGAATTTTTATTATATAAAATACATTTTTGAATATAGGAAAGGGTTTGTGGTAAGATAGTTGAATTTTTATTATATAAATAATTTTTGAATATAGGAAAGGGTTTATCATTCTAAAAAATGTTTTAAGATATGTTTTAATTTATGATTATTACAAATATTTATCAAATTTTAAATTAAATTGAAAAAAAATATATGAAGAAAAAAATCCATTGTTTTTTTTTAATTTTAAACTAAATTGACTAAAAAAAAAAAAAAAAAACAAGAAACAAGTCTTTAGAAAATAATAATAATAATAGTTGATAAATTAGACCACTTAAATTAGGCATTTTCCATTTTATTGTTAAAAAATATGCAAATTCTGAAACCCTAGTTGCTAGTTTCCTGTGGGCTTAATTATCATTGTGTATAACAATGAACAAAGGAGATCAAGAAACAAAGTAAGACATCATTGGCATGCCAACTGCGTTAACTTAACTAGAAGTTAAGCATAGATGGAAGCTCAGTGTCGAAGTTGTCCCCCCTCAGACAACCATCATCACTATAACTGGTTTTCAAGGTGTCAAGATTCTTGTGAAATAAAGAGATCTCTTGGGACACAATGAGAGGGTACATGAAATAGAAACCATAGTTGTTTTCTTCCTCCACTAACAACATTCGAGGCAATTAACTATTTCTATGTTGTTCACAAACTAGGCATAGTCCAACCCACGTACATTGTAAAATACCTTTCGGGAGCCATGTTGCCACAGTTGTTTTCAGGTCAAGAACACCAACGAGAAAAGGTTATGAGAAGCATCGACCTGTATCACTCTTATTCCAAAAGTTCCCAAGCCTAACACTTTCTTAGACTATTGACCTATTTCTCCATGCAATACGATTTATAAAATAATCTCCAAAACCATTAAAAATTGGATCAAACCTTTCTTTCCCATATGCATGGAGGTGGGGTTTATGTGTTGTGTAAAAATCCCTACATGAAAAACCTTAGTGAGACAAAAGATTGTATGGGATCATAATGCACCAAAAAAATTTCAATCTAGAAGCTAGCTTTAAGGTGTGGGCCTTTGGTTTTAATGTGATTGAAAGCATCTTTGCTCAATTTGAGACTGACATCAGTGGTATCATGCCTTCTTGGCCCTCTCAGGATTGTGCTTATTATTTGTGTGAGGACCAAACTAGCATGGTCCATATGGTGGGGATTGTTCCAATTTTAAATGTATACTTACTCAAGTTCTATTTATTTTAGTTATACAAATCCCAATTAATACAAAATTTACTCCTACTAACTTTTAACACTATCTTTATTCCCACCAACTTTTATTTACTTATATACTAGTGCATACAAAAAAATTCCAATCTGGATGCTAGCTTTAAGGTGCAAGTATCTAGGTTTAATGTCAAAGCATATTTGCTCGATCTGGGACTAACATCATTGGTATCATGCCTTTTTGGCCCTCTCAAGATTGTGGTTATTATCTATGTGATGACTAAAGTGGGATGGTCCATATGGTGGGATTTTGTCCCAATTTCACATGTATACTTACTCTTGTCTTATTTATTTTAGTTCTTCAGATGCCGAATAACACTAACATTACTTGTATTAACTTTTACACTAAATTTACTCTAACTTTTGTCTATTTTCTTTGCATATTTTTGTTACAACTCCATTTTCCAATTACTCATGGCCCCCACCATTTCCTAACTTGTTACATTATCGTTTTACTTGCTTGTTGTTCATCACTTAGCATCATAATGAAATTTGTTTCCTTCTCTTGAGTACTTGTTGCTTCAAGTTCTCCTTATAATAAGTCAAATTATAATGGTCCCAAACAATATTTGTTACCCATAGCCAATATATATAGCTCATGTAAAAAAAGTAGAACCATCAACTTTAGAATAACATAACTAAGATGAGTGAAACATATAAGAATCAACTTCATTTGCGCTCACTCACATGCACCATCAAAGCTTCAATACATGTCCATTAGATTTTTCAAACAATTTAAAAGGCTAAGAAAATTAACCATTATTGAAATGTAGTAGGTCATGCTATTGAAACAACAACAACAACCAAAAAATTCAATTACACCTCTTTTACAAAAATAACAAAATACATTTCCAGCTTATGTAGAATCTCTCCAAACAAAACGTAATTTTTGGAATCTCTGGAAAATATTTCAGATGAGACTTATAAAAATATCCAAGAAACAAGAAGAAATATTAATTGGGTACATGGAAATGGGATGAAAATTTCTATCACATTGCATCTGGGAAGCATCAAAAGATACTTGGCAAGAAATTATCCATGATATACATATAAATATATTTTTTATACAACAATATTTCTATTTGGGCACTTGTGGATGCGCTAAACCATATAAGGGAAATAAAGAGAAAAAGAGCACCTAGCTGGTTGTAAATTATTTAGTGGCTGAAAGGTCAATACAAGATCCTTCCTTTGAGAACATGAGACAACCATCCAAAGAGATAACAAATATTGAAAGAAATCCACTTGGATGAATTATTTAATGCCCAAAAAAGAAGCATTCAAATCATTAAGGATTACTTACCATCCTTGCAAAATAGTATGTACAAAAACCCATTACAGTTGGTGAGATCTTAGTGCACTTTCCTTAAGTAAACTAGTAGTGTAAAGGCACCTCATCAAGCAATGATATAAGAAAAAAGAGAGTATAAAATAATGTTTTGGTACAATATAAATACTAGAAATTGTAAGGCTCTGAAAATTTATTGAGTATTGAGTTGTAGGGAGAAAAACAGAGAGAGAAAGGATGTCAAAGCTTGTTGGGTATCACAACCAAGGATACGTTAGTGGGTGAGGCAAGCTCACCATCAGATCGCTCAAGCACCATGAAAGGGTTGCTGAATTGGTAGAGGATGTCCTCTGGGGAGTGACCAGGACTAATGGGCATGGTTGTATGATCAAGGGGAGGGTAGGCACAAGAATGAGAGAACAAGGGATACCAACTATCCTAACATCAAACTTTGATGGGAGGAATCTCCTGATAGAAACCCATCTACTCGACTCTGACTTCACTAAACCTATTGGGTAGTATTTGGTTTGGTGGGAAATTATACCAAAAATTGCTTTGAAGATTTTTCAGAAGGTAATATAACCCTTTCTAAGGAAGCTCTTATCGATTTTTTTTTTCTTTTTTTTTTTTTAATTTATATTCTAGTGCTTATGATAAACACACATAAACCAATTTATAAATACTATTTTAAATTATATCAAAATGATGTGTAGGAAAGGATCCACCAGAATTTTTTGCAATAGAGTAAATTTTTTTATGTTTTCTCATGTAGACATCTTGAAAAAGTAGGGGGAGGTAACATCCCTGGCTTAAAAGTTCATGTAATAAAAGTTAATAAAGACAACATAAGATCAAATTCAAGGGACCTTATTCCAAGTTGAATGTTGGGAAAAATATCCTAGTGGGCATCACTTATTGTGTTTATGGCTAAGGGGAAATTGGTAAATGAAATGGAAAAGGCATTGAAAATCAAAAAAGGTATTATTGGCATCTTATTTATGAAAGTAATGGAAATTAGGAGAAAAGGGAGGTGAAAGGTCACAAGTTGCATGTGGGGAGGAAGTTGAAGAACAATAATGGGAAAATGAAGAAATTAGAGGGATCAATAAGAGAAAGACATAAAACCATCAGTCGGTAGCCATTTTTCAGTTCAATTTTGGAATTAGTCTCAGAGAGGAGAAGAGCACCAAGAGGAGAAGGGAATCAGGCAAGCAAAGGAAGGACAAGGAAAGCAAACGAAGGATAAGGAGAAAAAGGAAAGCAAGGATCAAGTGAGGAAAAATTGGATCAAGTAGCTTCCAAATGGGAATACTTGCAGGTAACAGGTTGCATGTATGATTTCCTAGCTAGCTTTGACATGCATGGTATGTGCATGTTGGTATTTGGTTCCTTTGTTTTCATTAACATGAATTTTTCTAGGTTTCAATAGTTGATTTTAGCATTTCCTTTCAATTTAAAAATAGCCATGGTGTGATGGTGATTTTCTTGGCTTGAGCTTTGGATTGCCGAAATATTTTGGATCCAGGTGAGGTGGTCTCTGGAAAATTCCCAAAGGCCTAGGAATCTCTTGATTGGTAATGGAGGGATACATGGTAAATCTTGAGGGTGAATACGGGAAAATTCCTCGAGGTATTGGAGAAGAAATTCTGAGGCATCCAAGCTCGGTTTTGTTTTTTTTTATCTTAGCACCGGTTTAGGTGAGATCATAGTATGGTGAGGGTGTAGGTAGTTTAACCTCTGAGTTCCCTTAGTTTTTTATGAATTGGTTTATCACTTGAGATCCTGCATTAATGCTTGAAATATGGCATGAGGATTTTTGGTTGAAAGAAATATTTGCTTCAGTCAGTCTATGGTCTGGTGGTACATGGAAGTCCCAAACTTGGTTGGATTTTCCCTATGCTTAATAAGATCTAAGTTTCTCTTTCTTTGATGAGTAAATGTACTTGTTATTATGTGGCTCCAGTGATCGTACTCTCATTGTTATCTATCTGGTTATATGTCGGTTATAAGCATGGTTATTTGACAACTCTTATTCATGGCTCTTTCCATGTTTTTACTTGTAATTGAATGAATAATGAATGCAAGACCTAATTGTTGTTATGACATCTAATGTGAGAAAGCAGTGATCCTTCCTGTTAAGCCTCAGATAAGTTTTCATCTCCTTATGTTCATAGTTGCATTCATGACCTGTAGGTTGCATGTTTACCAAGTGTTTAATGGAATGTTAGTCCTAATTAGGGAAGCTATAGTCAATTCCTTGATAAGTTTGTTATCAAAAGCATTGTCTTCATGCATTTTATGAGTTATGGAAGTTTCATGGAGTTCTAGATAGTGACTGGGTCCTAGCCATGGAAAATAATGTTAAATCTCATAGTCGCTATCATAGCATTGGTAGAATAAGGCTACAATTAGACTCAAGTAGGCTCATCAGTGCGACTGGTGGGCTATAGTAATTAGCAAGGGAGAAGCTAGGGATTTAGGTGAGTGAAAAAGAGATTCATCTTAGGGGTTGGAAACCTAGAGGAGTTGGGTTTCTCTTGGAGGTCCTGTAGCATCTGAGGGAAGTCAGTAAGGTCTTAAGTGGTTGACTCCATTTCCTTAAGGTCGTTTAGGAGGTTGATTCTTATCATAGTCACCCTCATCTCATGTTCACCTTGGTAAAACCAGTGAAAGTGGGTAAATGTGGGAGGAGGTAGTTATAGGGTGGTATTAGACTGGGTTTCACTCTCTTTGGGTAAAATCTGAGTTTTTCAAGGTTATGGTTGTCATGCATAGGGTCATGGTATACAATTGATATGGTCATGCATGATGTTTTCATGTTGTTATGTTGTTATGATGTTGATGTGTTTATATGATTATATGGATATTCTTATGATTATACATGTACATGCTAATATGGACTGATCTTGCAGATGAGATAAGCCTCCCCTGAACATCAAGAAGGTATGGAGTTGATTTTGGTATCTATTTGGTTTATATGACATGGTACATTGTAGGAAGAAGAGAATCCAAGATGGCGAGAAAAATGGTAGACTACAGTTCATGTGACTCTTCGTACAAATCAATTGGGTAGCAAGGAAAAGAGTTCTCTCCTTGTATAGAAGATACATTGAGGAGATTGAGGGCAGAGACCATAAGATGTACAATAGACAATGACAAGCTGGTTGAGGCTCTAGAAATACTTTCAAGGGCCCAGGAAAATCAAGTAAACGTTAATGCGGTGATCCTTCAAAGCTTGTCAAAGTTGCAGAAATAGGGACAATTGAGAATCAATCAATAACATGAAGATAAAACTAATGTATCCTATGGTAGATGGTCTAAGTGCAGACACAGGTTGGATAGAGGGGATACAGTTAGAGGTGGTACATCAATGGATACATGTGACATGAGGACTAGCATGTATGGGCATCATTCTAGTTCCTCATCCAGGAGACATCATCACAGTCATCACCGTTATCATCCTTATAGGAGAGGTGAGTATTTACCTAAGGAGTTAAACAAAGTAAAGTTGGCTACATTTGATGGAAATATGAAGAAGTCATAAGATGCAAAGGCATGGTTTCTTGGGATGAAGAAATTCTTTAGGTTATGTTGACACCTAATCATCAGGATTGGGTGAATGTAATTAATGTAAATAAATAATAAGAAATATGAACAGTCAATGGGAGATGAAGTGAACAGTCTCTCCCTCATGTATCTAATAAAGACCAACCTAAAGGAATAAAATATGAATTAATTTCCGGAGTTACTACCTGGCCTGGCATGGTATCAGAGCTAGTGCCATTTTTGGCTTCTAACTGTCATTGTAACTCCCTTTTGCAGTAATTTGGGACTTCCCTCTGCTTGATAATTAGGGTCTGCCCTGTCTAATAATCCCAATAACACTTGAGTTTTTTTTTTTTTTGCTCTCTCCACTCTAGTGTAATAGTGTTGTGATTTACCATTATTCTCTAACATGATATCTGACATGGTATTATTTTCTTTAGAAGAATGTCAGTTTATCATGGATTTTTTCTACCAATTTTATAACCTTCCTCACTCCTCTGACATAGTCTTAGTATGTTGCTCTGCTACGCTGCTCGAATTGTGCTAAGATTGTGAATTTGGACTGTTGGGCTTCCATATACACTACTGGCCTCCATACACTGCCCTCTCCATGCTGTTGGCTTCCATATCCCCTCATCGTTCGAGAGATCTATACCACGTTGTTGGGTTACACTACATTTCTTGGTATTTATTCTTCATTTCTACTCATTATGATCGTCCCTCTGTATTTATTCTTTGTTGCTACTCAACAAACCTCTACTATGACTTTTGGTGGCATTATAATCACTTATCAACCAGTGTAGAATACTCGCACCTAGGAGTGCACTCAGGATCCATCATAACTATTACAAATTTGGCATTCATCAAGTTATCCTTCATTTTGGTAAAAACTGTGGTGTGGTGGGCATGGATGTTGATTGTGCTAAACTGCACCTTGGCTCAACCTGCCATTGATCGAACTTGGGGTTTGTCCTCAGAGCCCACACCTATCTGCTCCGCTGTCTCATTCCAAAATACTATGTTGTCTCTCCAGGAAGAGATTCCAGCTTATGCAATTACTGTGTGAACCATGCCATTATTCTGGGTATTAGAAATTTAATGCAAATCGCTATATATGCCTATGTATTTTTGGGATTTTGATGCATTGATATAACATGATGTTGATCTAGTTTAAATGAAGTGAAGTGGTTCTACTATCTGTTTGATTTTGAAAGGATGGCAAATTGACAAATAAGTTTCGATCGTGTATGATCTGAAAATCACTCTTGAGTGATCGCAGTTAAATAATTATTTAATGAAGGTATTACATACTCATGTGCTGTTGTGTGTCTGTGTCATTTTAGGCAATGCATCGATCAGATTGCAAAATACATAGACACTGGAAAGATGGAAAATAGTAAGAGAAACACAGTAAGAAAATACAACACAACAAATTAATAAGGAGTTCACCCTATCCTCCAAGGCTACATCTCTGGTCTATTTTTCAGTGGCGGCCTTCTTTTATTGTGTCTTTAAAGTAGAGATTTACAATGAGGAGCTCAATTTGAGTCTCCTGAAATAGATAATACTTGGTAAGGTGGTTCTTGGATTCCCCAAACCACTAGAGTGCACATACTCTTTCCTTACCAAATCCTGACCTCTCTGGTCTTTAATGGGAGGAGCCCAATGTGGTACTCAATTCCCAACAGATCCTCACAAGGATTGCTTGAACCTCTCAAGCTTTCTGTCTGCTCAACGTTGTCTTAGGTTAGCTCGGTTCTCTGTTTTCTACTTCTTGCTTCATTGTCTTTTCTTCACTCTCGCTCTCTCTATCTTCATTTTTTTTCTCTATTCTATTCTCTGTCTGTTCATGGCTTAAATCCAATCTATCGTTGACTGTTTTCTTCCTCTTCCGTCCCTTCAGATCACCTACTGTTGTTCTTTTGGAGTTCCCTGCCTCTGCGTCATCACCATCATCCACAGGGAAGTAGCCACTTGTCTTCTCATGAACTGCGCCAAATCTTCCTCGATGGTTCGGTAATTTAGTTAAACTATGGAATGACTCATCCACCAACACAGTGGTCAAATCAAACTTCATAATTTTACATGTCGCGGCTTAATTCCCCTGTCAAATCTGGTTTCTCCATTGGGCATACTCTCCGCCATTAGATCTGGAGCCCCCAGATCCTACGATGTTCACTCATTTTGCGTAGTTGACTTGCTCGACCATTAGCGCACGATGAGAGGTGGTTTTCTCTCTTATCCATCAGACACGTGTCATATGCTGAATGGAATAGCTTGTTTTCTGCCAAATCTGCTTACTGCCCAAGGATGCCCTTGATATACCAGTGGTTTGGAGCACAGGACCTGCCTCTTACCTTAGTTCTTTCCCCACGGTTTCTCAGCTTCCCATGCGACCGAGCACTTGGGGCCTTTCCTTCTCGAGGGGTTAATCGCACATCAAAAATGGCCTCTGTTTCCTGATCCCAGCTTCTCAACTGCTAGTTTTACCTTCTGCACAGTCTCCATGGGCCTCAATCAATGCATTTTGACCGAGGTCCTCATCGTTCCTTGTTGGCTGCAAACTACCACTGTCTAGAGGTCTTCCTAATCGCTCTTTGTTCATCAATTTCTGAGTTCTATCCTAATTTGATACAGTCATGTCACTTTGATAATTCTTCATGGAGCCAATTTGAATCACGACCTTCTCATTGAAAAAGATTTTGGACCACCAAAAGTTGGTTTTAAAGCATCGACTCAGTGGGGGTACAATTGTCTCACTTGTCCAATCTCTATCCACTTTGCACTGCTTGGCTTTGAACCCTTGAGCCCAACTCTCAGGTACTCAACATCTCCTCTGCGTGTCATCCTCACCTTCTTGTCCATAACTATGTCTTCCTACAATTCATTAAGATATTTAGGTAGCAGGTCATCAATAGAAGGCAATTGACTCTGCTCTTCGGGATCCTCAATTAGTGAAGGTTCAAACAACCTCAAGCAATCTGCATTTACGTCTGAGTAGATGTGCATGTAAGTTGGTAGATCAAGGTGAAAAGCATTCTCACCAATCTTCTCAAGTATCTTGAAGGGTCCATACCTGATAGGCTTTAGCTTTTTACCTTCACCTTGCATCCTGTCCTTGCTGATATACAACCAGACTTGGTCACCAACTTGGAAACTATACTCCATCCAATGCTTGTCATGCCTTGCCTTGTATTTGGATTGGCTCTTTTCCAGCTGTTCCTGTACTGCCTGGTGGATCTCTTGGATTTGTTCAATGAACCTAATTGCCTTATCCACATCACTGTATCCCTCAATTGTGGTGTTTTTACCAAAGAAAAAATCCAAAGGAGACCTTGGTGTGAAGCCAAAATAGGTCTCAAAAGGAGATCTATGTGTAGAAGAATGTTTTTCTCTATTTTAAGCATGCTACACATAACACAAATGTTCATCCCAGAGCTTAGGATGTTTAATGCAATATCCTCTGAGTAACTAGATCACTATCCTGTTAACTACATTTGTCTGGCCATCAGTTTGTGGATGAAAAGCTATGCTTTTCTTTAGTTTGGTGTCCATCAGTTCGCACAGACTTGACCAACAATTTCCCACAAATTGGGTGTCTCAGTCAGATGTAATGGAAGTGGGTAATCCAAAATGAACCCATACATGTTAAAAGAATAGTTTTGCAGTTTGTTCAGCTATAATTTGTTTATTACAAGGTAAGAAAATACACATTTTGATCAACCTATCCACAACAACATATAGATAATAATGACCTTTCCTAGATTTAGGTAGTCCTCCAACAAAATTCATGGAAACACTTTCCCAAGGGTGAGAAGGAACCGGTAATGGAGTGTACAAGCCTAGTTTTCTATTGTTGGGCTTGCTTTTAGCACACATAGTACACCATCTTACATATCTAGAAACTGTCTCATTCATTTTTGGTCAATAGCAAAATCTTTGCAGCTGTGCAACTGTTTTACTTATCCCAAAGTGATTTGATATCAGAGAAGTGTGTGCTTCTCTAATTATATTTACTCTTTCAGTTTGTGGAATGCATGACTTCCTACAATGGTATAAGAGTCGGTCCTTTACGTGATAATCCAATTCTTCTACTCGTTTGTATTGACTTAAAGTTGTGTATACATCCTTAAAGTCTATATCTTGTGCATATTGTTCAATGTATCTTTCATGTAGCATAGAATTATGCTTAAGTATAGTAGATGCATTTATAATGGGTCTAGATAACATGTCTGCAACTTTATTGTGTATTCCCTTTTCATATCTGATGATTAAATGAAACTGTTGTAGAAAACCCATCCATCTATAGTGCCTTGATTGCTGCAACTTAGTTTGGGAGTGTAGATATTGAAGTGGTTGATGATCAGTATGTATTACTATCTCTTTTCCCATTAAGTAATGTTTCCACTTTTTCACACTATGTACTAATGCATACAATTCTTTATCATATGTAGGATAGTTAACTACTGTAGGATTAAAAGTCTCAAAATGATAACATATGGGTTTACCATGCTGTGTCAAGGCTGCTCCCATGGCATAGTCACTGGCATCTATTTGGATCTCAAATGGTCTTTGAAGATCAAGCAGTGCTAGTACAGGTGTTGTACTAATCTTTTCTTTCGAGGTGTCAAAGGCTTTCTGCTATTTTCCTCTCCACTGAAACACCTTGTTCAATCCTGTTAAAGCATGTAAGGGAGCTTCAATTAAGGAAAAGTTAGAAATGAACTTCCTTCAATTTTGTGCTACTCCTAAGAAGCTTCTAACTTCTGTAGTAGATTTGGGTTTAGGCCAGTTTACAATGACTGCTACCTTAGAGGGATCTATCTTCAATTCACCACCCCCTACTATATGACCCCAAATAATTCAGAGATGTTTTTCCAAATTCACATTTTGAGAGTTTAACATGAAGTTTTTCTCTTTTCAAAACATCTAATGTCTGCTTAACATGATTTAAGTGCTCTTCCCGCATTTTACTAAAAATCAGAATGTCATCTAGATACACAATAACAAAATCATCAAGAAAAGGTCTAAGTACATCATTCATTAATCTAATGAAAGTAGCAGGAGCATTAGCTAAGCCAAAAGGCATAACTAGCCACTCATATGATCCTTGCTTTGTTTTGAAAGTAGTCTTCAATGCATCTTGTTCTGCAACTCTGACTTGATGGTATCCACTATGCAAGTCTAGCTTGGAGAAATAAACAACTTCCTTCAATTGATCTAAGATATCATCTATGCAAGGAAAGGGTAATGATTTTTTATTGTTATCTTATTCAATGCTCGGTAATCAATGCACATTCTGCACGAACCATCTTTCCTTCTCACCAAAACGATTGGTGACCCACACGGTGATGTGCTAGGTCTAATGAACCCTTTCTCGAGCAACTCCTGCAACTACTTCTTGATTTTAACATTCTCTAAAGTGGACAACTTATACATTCCAATGTTAGGCAATGGAGCATCTTGCTGCAAAATAATATCATGCACTATTTCGTTTTTGGGTGGCAGACATTTAGGTTCTTGAAACAATATATCATACTCTGAAACAACCTTTTCTAAATTAGCTTGTTGTTTAGCATTACAGTCCTCAAATACATTAGTTTTATCAGGTTTCTTCTCCTTTACAACCATTAGTAAGAATTGTTTGCATGAGTTTATCATTATTTTAATTTGCCCTGAGTTTATGAGAGTATAATTATTCTTGAGCTTATGAGATCTTACAAAGTATTCGATTCCATCTTTAGCAAGTAGATACCTATTCTCAGCACTATAGAAAATAGTTTTTCTATCATACAAGGAAGGACTTCCTAAAACAGTTCCACATATATCCAAAGGAATTATGTCTAACTCAACCTCATCTACAAATGCTGACCCAAAAGAAAACTTGAGTTTGCATTTTCTAGTCACTTGTAGTTGTGCTTTATCATTCAACCATCCTAATGGGTATGGTTTCTTGTGAGGTGTAGTTATTAATTCCAACTTCTTTACAATTGCTTCAAAAATTAAATTTACTTGTGAGCCACTATCAAACAAGGTATCAATCTTTTGATGTTTGGAAATAACTCAAATATGGAAAAGCTCATGTCTTTTTCTCTCATTTTCTTCATCAATAGTAGATTGTGTAGAATTACTAGTTGATGCTTCAGAATTCTTACCTCTTATACCTGTAGCTGCAATGGTTGTTTCATCTCCTAAGTCTGACCCCAAATCTTTCTGAATAGCTACAATATTCTTCTTCTTCTTGCCCTCAAACTTCTTAGGTCTTAGCTCTGGATGCAGAATCCAACAATGCTCATCATCATGCCCATCCTTTTTACTGTGAGTGCATGAAGCCTCGCTTTTCTGTGTAGTGTTAGCCTTCCTAGCTTTCCATTTCTTCTTTCTTTTCTCCTTATTCTTGCTTGTAGTGGGTTGGGATGATGCCCCAACTTCTGGACTTCCATTCTTTCCTCTAGCTTCTAGATGAGTAGCTTGTACAGATACCTCATCTATACTAGTGGGATTAAACATGAGGATAGTGTGCCTCATGTAGTTGTGTAGACCACCAATGTACTTCAACAAAGTCTCAAGTGAGTCTAATGAGATTCCTAGAATCAATTCTCTCTTTCTAAATTCTTGAGTGTACCCTTGCACACTTTTCCCTTTCAACTGTCGAAGAGTTTACCAAATCATCATGGCTTGCTGCATGTAGGCCAATGGATAGAACTGCTTTTTGATTGCAAAAACAAATTCACTCCAGACAGAGATGGTCTTACCATGTCTTTTCATGTCAGCTTGGGTTCTGCCTTCCCACCAAACCAAGGTAATGCCTCCAAGGCGTAGGCTTGCCAACTGAATCTTTCTCTTGTCTGAATCAATATTCTGTACTCTGCAATAAACATCAATTTGTCTAATCCAATTGTCCAGTTTTTTTGCATTCAACTCTCCATCATATATAGGTAAATCAAATTTAACATCTAGTTTGATCAAATATGCTTTCTTTTCAGGGCTATTAGGAGGTGTGAGAAATATTTGCTCTTTCATTTTTCCTTTTGAGTGGTCATGGGAATGTGAGTCATCTTTTCCCTTGTGTTTCTTAGAGCCTGATGAATATTCATCCTTATGTTTTCTAAAGTCCGTATACATTTCTTATGCCATGGACTTTAGGGCTATGAAACTATCTATGAATTGAGGGTCTGGCCCCATAGAACCTTGTTTTGACATTGTCTTCCGAAGATAGACTCTCCCAATTTTAAGATTAGTTTTGACCAACTCTTCTTCTCCTAATTTGAGCTTTGATTTAGTTAGCATTCAATAGCTAAACCAACACAATCTTGTCTAACCTTAACAGCCTAAGTCTTTGATACCACTTGATCTGAAAATCACTCTTGAGTGATCACAGTTAAATAATTACTGAATGAAGGTATCACATGCTCATGTGTTGGTGTGTGTCTATGTCATTTTAGGCAAGGGATCGATCAGATTGCAAAATACAGAGACATTGGAAAGATGGAAAACAGTAAGAGAAACACAATAAGCAAATACAAGAACACAAAAAATTAATAAGGAGTTCACCCTATCCTCCAGGGCTACATCTTCGGTCCAGCTTTTAGTGGTGGAATTCTTTTATTGTGCCTTTAAAGCAGAGATTTACAATGAGGAGCTCAATTTTAGTCTCTGTAAACAGATAATACTTGGTAGGGTGGTTCTTGGATTCCCCAAGCCACTAGAGTGCACATACTCTTTCCTTACCAAATCTTGACCTCTCTAGTCTTTACTGGGAGGAGCCCAATGCGGTACTCAATTCCCAACAGATCTGCACAAGGATTCCTGAACCTCTCAAGCTTTTTGTCTGCTCAATGTTGCCTTAGATCATCTCGGCTCTCTATTTTCTACTTCTTGCTTCATTGTCTTTTCTTCGCTCTCGCTCTCTTTGTGTTCATTTTTTTCTCTGTTCTATTCTATATCTGTTCATGGCTTAAAGCCAATCTGTCCTTGACTGTTCACTTCCTCTTCCACCCCTTCGGATTTCCTGCTATTTGTTAGGACCCAGAATTGACCAATTTTGACCTTATATTTTTACCATAATATTATCCTTTTCAATCACAAGTTATAAGCTTTGATTACACATTGACTTAAATCACCCCAAGGTATGAAGTAACTTCCCGAATATCTATATGTTTAATTATTCATTGCATATTCGTGAGTATCTTTATATTTATCTCTGGAAAAGCTGACTAAGTTGCCAAGTAATTGTCTTAAGCCCGCAGGAATTATAACCTATAGTTGTTGTAACACCAGAAACAACAACTACGCAGTTGCTGCAACACCAGAAGTAGCAACTACGTAGTTGCTACAGTCAGCAACAGCAACCATCTAAAGCGGGTTATTTTGCAACAACTGGGAACAACAACGGCAACTATCTGAGGAACGCTGACATGGCTGATCAAGCAGTTGTCTAAAGCGGGTAGAACACAGTTACCAGGACTTAAAATCGGAATAGTATGGGGAAACGGCGAAGGAATGCGAGAATCCCAAGAAGACGGTCGAAGTTGGTTACCAGCTGTGTAATAGCCAGAACCTAAGAAAGAATATATTATTATACTGTTGCAACAACATTTCTGTAATTCTTATTTTTGATTGAACAAGTTAACCGAATGAACTGTAACAATCTATTGTAATAGATGTCTCCTCTATAAAGAGGAGACATCTACATTAGTCAGGGGAGGATGGTCTGTAAGTGAAATTTTGAGAAACATCAGCAAGTCTGAACTTTATTGTATTCGAATCTTTTGGCAGATGAATAGAAGAACGTTCTGAGCATTTAAGCTATTCTCCGTGTTCTGGGGAATCTTGTGAGAGGGACTGGGCCCACCTTCC